>OOFE01007728.1:42119-52119 GCA_900323365.1 Monocentris japonica | reverse complement strand
GTGAAACCAGGGGAAAGGGGAACACACACACAAGCACACACATATATATGTATACAATGGAAACATATGCTTTACAAAAGGAATCCAGCCCTGACTGGCCTGGTGGAGCCACCTATTTCTTTGCACCTCTTGACTCCTCTAGTCTCTCTTCCTCTTAATGCTCCTTTCTGCTAAATTGGACTGTTATTCTCTCCTTCCTCTTAGCCTAGTTTCACTGAGCAGAAATAGAACCAGGGGGCCGGAGATCCACGAGTCTCTGGTGGGGATTTGATACGAAGTCTGTCCTCTCCAAGCTGATGGGATTCTGTGTGTGTGTGTGTTCATGTGTGTATATGTGTGTGTGTGATAATTTACAGTGTATTTGTGAGTGCATAGGGATCCCAGAGGAGTAAGGCTGGCAGTGTGAGTCACAGCACAAAAGCTGGCCTCACAAAAACAGCACACCGTACCCTCATTTAAACATTTGCTCTGGTTCAGACCGTCATTCTATATTATTGTAAACTGAAGCCTTGTGGAAGAACAAACCAACAACAGACGAATGAACGTTTTACTGCCTCATCTCATAAAATCATAAGAGACGGTTGTGGGGTGCTATAATTATGTCCTATGGAGTTATAGTTTTTATGTATTGTGTACAGGATGCTATAGTAAAAGACATAGATGTACAGTATGTCCCAATTTTTTGGCACCAGCTTGATCTCTCTAGATTTATAAATCTGATCTACATAGATTTACAAATCCCACCACATACAGTAAGTGAATAGTCTATTGATGGCGTTATAATGGCAACAGAGTGTATGAAGGTACTGTTCATTTTGAGGAAAGATCATTCACCATTCACTACTCTAAATGCAGTGGCATTTGTGGCACGCTAACATTCACCAAATTGTGTCATTTCTCAAGCTACATTGAAAAGATTGGTCATAAAGGAAGACTTTATGAGAGGGTGGGATAAGCGTCAGCTCCAGACTGCACCCAACTCTGTGTTTTGACTGGAGAGTGCACTGCAGACTCCCAGCACATACAGTAGTAATGTCACTCGCGGCATAATAAAGATAGAAATCCTTCAATGTCTGGGGATAAAGGGCCTGTCAGCAGTTTGTGTTTGGCTCTGGTTTGTGCTATTCCAACACAAACCTGGACCATTAACAAATGTAGCAGTGGACCTGCAAGTGCGCACTCAGAAACTCAGTAAATAAACCACAGAACAACAGTAAAAACCGTTAAAACTCCACACAGAGCCTGTATCGTTTCCTCTAGCTTGTTCATTATTCTTGATAGGTATGAAGGTAATATGAAAAGAGAGCATGTCCCATTTCTCAGAGGGAGTGGCCTACAAAGCAGCTTTTAGCGTACAATGCTGAAACCCCAAGCACATCAAGCCTACTGTGTGTGTGTGTGTGTGTGTGTGTAATAGTTGGTGTAATAGTTGGTGTAATTGTGTGCTGTCAGGAAGATCCACCTTCCTGCAACGCTCTGCTGTTCCTCGCTTGGCAAAACGCTCAGACCCCTGAAACCTGAGAAGCCCATTAACATGGTTCAATTAAATAGGACTGGGAATATATTTGTAATGTTGTTGCAACCACAGTGGTGATCTAATATATGGCTGTAAAAAAACAACCTCAGCACCTTTTGCTTGTGTTACAGTGTAAGTGGTGTCACCTAGATAATTTAACACACCGTAGCAGATACCTCCGCCATGGCGAGCAGAGGTTTTTTAGGTGTAGACCGAGGGAACAATGACAGTAAACCACATTGTGGAGAGGAGAGCACAGGAGAAAAGGGTGTTAAAAGGAATAAGAAGAGGACAGGTTGGTGATTTGGCTGAGTTTATTTGCGGTCTCTTGACCTTTCCCTCTTTGAGCGCCCATACAGCATTACCATGGCAACTAAATCCTGGTGCTGCCAATGTGGGCGACGGTCAGTCGGCGTGGTACCTCACCAAATATATCACTGAATCGCCCTGTCTTAATAAGGAGGAATCATGGCTGCTGCTCAAGTCTTAAAAAAAAAAAAGAAACTCGGGTAGACGCGAGAAGAAGAAAAGAGAGTGAGAAAAAGATGGGGAGACGGGGAGATGGCGCTGAAAGGGCAGGGAGAGGAGGATGTAGAGGAAAGGAGGCTGAGGCGGTAGGAGAGAATCTGAATCGAGGGCAAGGGCGGCGTGTGACCGCCATGCTTTGAAAGCCCACACTGAGAGTGGAGATGATAGCTGTCCTGATAGGCTGCTACACAAACACAGATTAACAGTTCATAATACAGCTCAGTGCGCCTGAACGCAACACAATAAACACTGTAGCTGCAGCCTGGCTTATCACCGCTGATCTAATGAATCATACACATTCAAGCGCTGGAACATAGAAAATTAGATGATAGCTGTATTCTGAAATGTGTGATCAGATCATATCAATAATATGTAATACCCATTCTCCAACTCTACCTGCAGTAAGAGTTTGGTAATTGTGTGGTGAGTGCAGACGGGTGTGGCACAGGCAAATGCTGACTCTGTTGAGGAGGGACGCTCCACCATCTGGTGTAGGGATCCCCCCCTCCCAGCAGGCTCTGGTGTGTGTGTGTGTGTGTGTGTGTGTGTGTGTGTGTGTGTGTGCGCGTGTGCGGTTCTGCCAGGCTAATTAGAGTGCAGCTACTGCAGTGTCAAACACCGTTGTCGCGGTTTGACAGGTCGCTGTCGCAGCCAAATTGTCTGCATACGGCATACAGGAATACAGTGACAAGTCAGTGTGTTCGCAATTATTTTGTGGTTTTAAAGTGTGTGTGTCTGTGGTAGACTAGTGGATAGAGGGACCGACCCGTAACTGAAAGCTCACACGTTTGATTCTCACAACAGCCAGTGTGTCCTTCAACAGCTGTGTGTCCTGTGTCCTTCAGCAAGACACTTAGGACCCCTACCTGCTCACTCATTGTAAGTCGCTTTGTATAAGAGCGTCAGCTAAATGTAAAATGTGAGTGTTTATCACAGAACGACAGATTCTGATCATCCGATTCTGATTATGTTTCACCTTACCCTGGACTGACAGAGGGAAAAGGGGTTGATTACCACCTGTCAAAGCAGTAGTGATGTAACTGCAGCTGCCCAAATGAAGCAGGCTTTTACATGCATGTCTGTGTGCATCCCATGTTGGACTTGGGCAGCCACTTGACCCACAAGCAGCAGTAGCAGAAATCCTCATGGGATTCCCTGTAGTCAAGTGTGCGTGTCTTCATGTAGTTAAGGAGAATGTTGACAGCGTTGTTGTTCAGAGTCTCCCCTTTGTTCAGAGTGCACTGGACTGTCTGAGCACTGGGTTTCACCACAATAGGGCAATAACTAGCATACAAGCACTTTTATAGGGAAGTCATCAAACAGAAACCAGCCAAAGTGTTGTGGGTGCTGCTTGATCAAGAATGCTGCTTGGAGTGTGAGAATGTGAGCAGGTGGCTTGTCTCAGATGACAGGAATCTGACTTATGTCCCTGCGCCCAGTCATGGTCCAACCTGCACCTGCCTCTGCATCGCACTGCCTTTGAAACATGCCGTGTCTCAGCATTGACAAATGAACTAGCGATGACAATGTTAAGAGTAGCAAACTCAACGACAGTTACTCAGTTGAATAAAGTCATATGGATGAAGGACTCTTTACCAGTTTGGCTGGCATCATTTCCTATCATCCTCCAAGCCAAGGTGTCAGGGATGACGAGGGTATCATGCACAAGTTGTTGTTGAAACTCAAGAGTTTGCTGTGCAGTGTGCTCCATATCAACTATAGAGAATAGGTTATACTAGTCTAGACGTATATGTAGGTTATGCAAGGTTACACTGGTCTGCTAGCCTTAGAGGAGCGGTGCAGACAGATCAGTGGCAGCTTTTTAAAATGTTAGTCATGCTGCTGTTCCATTTTCATGAGCTGTGTTGCAAACCCCAAGACCAGCCTGTCAGTCTCACAGAGAGAAAGCTAGCACAACCACACAGCACATTGCATCTAGACTGCACGGGTTTCTAAAGATATATAGCAAAGAGAAGTGTTATTGTCTATCCTTGGAAGAAAGAAAGTAAGTTTTGAAGCCTTCCAAGCTGGTGGTTTTTAGGAGGAATAGAGTTAATTGGATGAGAGTGTATTGCTGCTTCTATTTGGTAGCCATGAAAGAATTTTATAACCCCAACCTACAGCTCTCTAATCTTGCTGTTTATGATGTGTTCGAAATTGTTCATGTTTACGAGCCGGAGAACTCAATTCTTGTAATCTGTTCTTCGTTAGTTAGTTAAAATTAAAATGTTATTACTTTTAGCCTATTTATGTTTCATAAATTCAGAAAATCCTGCAGCATCTCCTGCAGACAACATGCTACTAATTGGAAAAATGCAATCTAAGTTTGCTTGATGAGATTGACCTACTATTTAAAAAAAAAAAAAAAGAGTAATAGTGTTGAACTGCATTTTAAAACAATGGTCAACAACACAAGCTGAAGCCATACTGCTACGGTATGTTTTTGAAGCGGGTAATGCAAAAGTACTCTAACAAGCTACTTTTAATAAAGAATAACTTCGTAACATAACTAATTGTCTTTTTATGGTAAATGACAAGGTAACATAACCAATTACTTTTAAAGGTAACCTTCCCCAGTCCTGGCCTTAATGTTATGTTTACCACATATTAAGCTGGTTGAAGCGTCTTCAACTGTCTCGTAATCGCCTCCCGCCATGTAGTTCATTAAGGCATCAGAGCGATGTACAGTATGTGACCTTTGCTACGGCATTTCTTCCATTCCAGCGTCACTGCTCTTTGGTTACGGCACCAGGATGAAGACGACTTCAAAGTCTTTGTGATTTCTCACAGGAGAGGGATGCTATGCTGCTATCTGTCTGTGACCGATGGTTTGATTTACTCTGGGGAGGCAAGGCGTCACCTGAAATATTTGCCGCACAGAGTCAGCAGCAGTATCATCTGGTAAAGCTAAACCAGCTCCAATCACTAAGCTGGAGCTGTTCCCTGGGGGTGTTTACATTAGCCAGTGGGAAGCTAATGGCGAGAGAAAGTGCTCTGAGATGGAGAGAGGCTGGTTGTATGTGTGTGTGTGTGTGTGTGTAGGGGAGTGTTTGTTTCTGTGTGTTTAGAGGAAGGTGCGTCTAGGGATTTAAGGCCAGGAGTTGTCCGCATGTACCGAGACCCTGCAGCAAAATCTTAGTAGCCACTTACTGAGGGAGGCCTAACACTGTATGCCAGCCAAGAGAGCACTTATCACAGAAATGATATTGCTCCACAGAGATGTTAAGTGAATGATAGCCTTCGAATACTGTGTATCCATTGTCTAACAATAATCACAAACCACAATGGGCCACCATAAAGCCAGAGTTAATTCAGCTATAAGTCAAAGACGGCTCAGTGTGTAAATATTGGTGGTTATGATTATGGCTATAACCGTGTCGCAGTGTGGTTGGGATGTTGGACAAGCATCAATGTTCTCCCTTTCCTCCTTTTTCAGGCGTTCTGCTTGACATCCAGCGGCATTTCAAAGTATCTGACAGTGGAGTCGGCTTGTTGCAAACAGGTAAGTCTCCTTCAGTTCCAGTATTACATGTATGTATGTATGAAAAGGCTTAGCTCAACAACTCACACATTTTCTTGTGATAGAGGCCATTATTACCTGACACCGATAATCTGGTTTTAGCTACGGTCTGCTGATTGGAACAACTAAAAGCAGTCCTATAGCCAGGCTCTAACCCCTCTCGCCCTTCTGTCCTAAGCCTGGGTAATTGACTGTAGCGACATCGCAGGTTCCAGTCAACACACCCCATTCTCTGTTTCCATAGACAGCCAGCAAATGGAGTTTCCTTTGGTGGAGGCGACAGACACCACAATTTACAGATCCTAGAAGTGCACATTAAGGAGTAAATCTAAATAATCACGTACCATGTACCTCTAATATCACTCTAATGACGAATTTGTATGTATCGTTAAACGATTGTTTCAGTAAGATGTACATAGAAATCACTGACACGTGGCTTTTTTTCAGAAGAAAAGATAAAAAGTCTTCCCTGCCTTCAACTTGCAGAGGTCTGCAACCCAGAAACATGATCAGATTCTTGATAGAGTAACTCTTGAAAGCAAGAGCTTTAAAATGAGATCAGGTTCTGATAATTCCAGTCCAGTGTGCAGTCCAGACCACTGAATTTGAGACTGTAGCCTCGTAGCTGAACGTTACATATCAGTGTCTGGTGGTGTTTCAGGGGTGCAGACTCATGTGTTTGACGACACACTAAATACACTTAATTTGAAGCTGACTGTATTTACTTAAAGCCACTGTATCACATATTGATTCAAATGCAGGAGGTTTGGGAGCGCCGTTTCCTCCGAGTGGCAGGGCAGGTCAGTAGCAATGAAAACAAAGTTGAGAGCCAGGCAGGCAAGCAGGCGGTTCTCCTGAGAGCCTGTGTGCATGTACCCAGAGTGTCTGAGGACCCTGGGCAGGGCAGGGCAGGGTTTCCTGCTCAACTCTAGACCCTCTCATGAATTCACCTTTTAGGGACATACCCTGCAAAGACCTCTTATTGGAGGACAGGACCCAGTCTTGTCTCCCTCCCTGTCATCCAACTCATTCAAACACAAACAAACGTGCACACAAAGTGCTATTGAGGGCAAGCAAGCAGGTTTGGGTCTGCGGGGAAAGAATATAGCCCAGTGTTTCCTCTTTCACTTGGTGTTCTCTGAGTGAAAAATGCCTTTGCCTTGGAGTGAGCTGAATAGTTCAGGACAGAAATACCTTCTATTGGCTTTTGAATAGGCTATTTCTTCACTTCCAAATCTCATTTCCACTTATTTTCACCTCAGTATGAAAAATATATATTTCTTTCAACTGAATTTCTATCTTTTTAGCTTTTGTTTCTATCCTCAACAGAGCAGTAATACTTCTTCCTCCTCTTCCTTCCTTGTGTTGTTTTAGTTGTTTTTGCTGTTGACCAGGACTGGGTATCGGGAACCGTTTCCATTTTAGTGCCAGGTTCCAAATTGCCTGATTCCTCAGAAGTCAATAAGCTCCTGTACTATCAATTCCTCTTTGATCGATACCAAGAGGCTGTTGTTCAGCTGGATGGTGTTTTTGTTCAGCTGAGCAACAGACCTTTGGGCCTTTTGGGTGCCATTGATTGCAAACGATGACAAAGTTTGACATTAAGCTGTATGTCATATGTCATACCCACCCTTACTGTTGACTCTTTGTCTGGCAGTGCTTATCAAGAACTGAAATAAAGTCTATTCCCTGTTGCACCTCTGCATTTATTTTCAGGTGAGAAACCTCTGAGATCTTTCGAGAGACTTGTGTGTATAAACTTCTCTCAGAGCTTTTTCATATGATGCCTGTGCAGAGAGGTAATGGTCCAGGCTGAGATATACAATGGAATCAAACAAGTTGTTGGGAGCCTGGCCCAAGAAAACACTAGGGTGCCAGGCTCATTGACCTTTCCAGGTGAAGGCAGCTCTACCCAGTACATTCTGTCCTGGTCTCTTTCCTTAAACTCCTCTCTTCAGATTTGTACAAAACAAGAGACAGGATGCTGAAAGGCTGTTTTAATGTTATTTACATTGGCTCATTATTTGGGTTATACACACAACCTCACTAGCACAGAGATATAGACACACCTGGACACACAGACGCAGACATAGACACAAACAGACGCACACACACACATTCGTCTACACACACAGTATGTCAGCGGACTGGCATGCGTAGCTGTCTTGCACTGTCTGCATTAGCAAGTCCTTGAGAGGCACCCGGCTAAAACCAGGGCTGCTCTGTGTGCCTGGCCTATGCCTGGCCTGCATTGTCCTGGCCTGCCCTGATTCAGACTCCGCTTGGCCCTTGATCCCCGTGCGACCTCTGTCTCACACTGGCCTGAGGAATGCTGGGTGGCCAGGCCTTGAGCTGTGAGAGTGGGTGGGTGCAGACAGGGAGCCTAGGTGTGAAGGAGAGGTTATGGGGCTGACGTCATCAGGGTGTGTGTGTGTGTTTGTGTGTTTACTGTATGCACAAGTCCCTGCCGATCTCCTCATCCCCCCCACTTCCGCCTCTGGATAGAACAATCCCCGGCTCTGTGAGCACCTGCACACCAGCTCTGCCTTCTCTCCTTCCTCGCCCCCTCTGTTCTTGGCAGCTTTCTTCCACCTGGGAACACAAACTGCCAACACAAGTGTTTTGCGGGCGGTGGGCGTTGAGTGTGTTGAGGCTTTCTCTCGTCCTCTGATGCCAGGTCACACTCACGCCTCACAGAAAACACTGACCACACACTGAAGGATCCAGTTCTAAGACCAAACACTAGTCTGATTCAAAACACAGTCTGATTGAACTCTGTGTGACTGCTGGTCTTATTCATCTTGGATCTGTTTGGCAAGTTTTGGTGGTTTTGGCCCTTTTCTTTGGGGGAAATAAGTCTATAACCTGGTTGACCAGTAGAGGAGCCATTTAAACCTGCAACAGTGTTTGCATTTGAACTGCTGGTGTCTCTAATAGATTTTTAAGCTGGTGTTTACATGCCAAAGAAACAACAAATGGAAAATACCCCGTGGTGAGTTCATCCTGTAGATAGCTTATCCTCTGCAGCACTAGTTCTTCATGTTATGTGGCAACCCCAACCCTTTTTAAAAGGAGCTTACACAACCCAAATCGACATGAGGTATGTGTTCTTTGTTATGTGTTTCTTTCTATTATGTGTGTGTGTGTGTGTATGTGTGTGTGTTTGCATTTGTGCCATTATTGCCTGAGGAGTTAAAGCCTCGGCCCTCTGTGTAAGAGGATGAGGTGTGTATAGCCGTCAGTCAAGTTACGGTAAGGCATCCCGTTTGAGCCTGGAGCTTTCCAGCCTGTCCGTCAGCAGGCTGAGAGAGTCTCCGTCATTCCCGGCCTCACCTGAGTTCAGCAGACCTGTCAGATCACTAGGACGGGCTGTGCTCAGCTCTCCCACTGGAGATGACAGGCCTGTGTGCTAATGGCCCTCAGGCATCAGCCATCTGAGGTGACTGACACTCACACACAGCCGTTGAACAGGCCCTTCCCGTCCCTGGGGTGTAGAGGACAGGAAAGGTTAATGGAAGGGGGGGTTCACCTGGATGATATTACCTCTGGCTGGGGGACTTCTCAGCCCTTCTGTTAACCCTAGACTGGGAAATCGGTGAAAAGGTTTTCTCCTCTTGTTAACATAGCAAGGCTATTGTATTGACAGTGCTTTGAGGCAGATCAGGAAAAAAAAACATTTTTAATGGGATGAGTTATCGCCTAGAGTAGTCATAAAGAAAGTTGACATTATAGTTATCCATCATTGGTCTAGCATGGAAGCAGACTTATTTGGGTCAGTCAGGCTGGACATGCAGTGGGTTAGTGGCTTAATAGGGAGCCAGCGTTCTCACCAGGCTGTAGACTGTCTGTGCCCTGCTCTGTCTGGGGCTGCCCACCTTGTCTGAAACATGACACCGATATGTGCATGAGGACACACACACACACACACACACACACACACACACACACACACACACACACACACTCCAACTGACATAGACATAGAGTCTTAACATGGTGTCAGTCTGCCATTCAGCCAGTATGTGAGCTCTAAGGAATGGGGCCACAGGTGCTGCGTGAGCCTTTCGCCTTGAGCTCCACTAACATAACATACTTAAATCCTACCCATGCTGCACACAGCACTCTCAGGCCTAAACCACAAGACGTTAGTATTATGCTTAGAAGTAGAAGTCAGGTATTTCATGCTCAATGCCTATGATTCTCCTAAGCTACAGAGGGTTTAGGGTTTATCCCGAGCCTCATTCTGTGGCCGTGGCTATCTGAAACCCATTAGTGACGGGGCCTGAGGTGTGGCCAACTATGTTTATGGACAATGTCAATCAAACTTCTCCTGTTGAAGTGTTTCTTCAGATTCTCCTTTCACAGTGGGAAGTTAAGCTATCAGCTGTTTTGACCGCTCACAGCTGCTCCTATTTTGTCTCTTGCTCTCCTTGTTA
>OOFE01007728.1:9567-41887 GCA_900323365.1 Monocentris japonica | reverse complement strand
GAGGTTTAATCTTCTGCAGTATTGATTCCCAAAGCCAAATAATTGCATTGCGATGGTGCTCAGCGGTGCTGCTCCTGCTGAGACGAGAATAGAACGGTGACCCCATGGTACATGAACATCATAGCTAGTGTGTGTGTATGTGTCCGCGCTTTCTATCTGAGGCTGTTTTTATAGGCCACGTCTCGGAGGAGGGCAGCTGCTAGACGATGATTGGCACCCCACACCCCCCGCTCCCTCCCCCTCACTTCCTGTCCACGTACTTAAAGGGCTGCCAATGAGCGACTGCCAATCCAATCAGGATATTAGGACCAATTAAAACAAGCATTCCACCAATCCTTCCTTTCCTAAGGGCCCACATAGATACACTTCCTGGTTGTCGCTGGTTTCTCTACTGGGGGGGGCGAGCAGAGACGAAGATTTGAAACGGTCGCTCTCCTTTTCCATCCACACAGGAGTGACTGAGCAGTTTGTGGTAATGAGGATCAATAGTCTGAGGCTGCTCCACTCTTTCTGCTCTGAGTGACATCAACAGATCAATTAGGAACACACACACCACCCCCCTAGTCAAACACACACACACATGCTCTAGATCCATACATAGCTCAAGGTCAAAGACAGGAGTGCCGCTTGCTTTTTGGCTTGTTTTCATCCATCATGAAAAGAGCATGTGTTCTTTGTAGGAGATGTGTGTGTGTGTGTGCGTATGTGTAAATGCGTGTGCGTGTGTCCATGCGGGCTTGTTTTCATATCCCATTAGTCCCAATAACAAGGGCAACGTACACAAACAGACACACACTCTAGCGTGGTCCTCTGTCATTTCAGCCATGGCTTGTCATTAAGTCGGCTGCTCCTGCAGTTATGGCAGGAAAAGGACGGGAAAGAAAAACTCCTCGCCCTGTGCTAAAATGCCCCCGCTGGATCCCAGTTCAGTGCCATGTCACCAGCCACAGGAAAGTATAAAAAAAAATAAAAAATACAAGACGGATAGCAGTCTGGAGCCGAACTGCACGTCTGACTTTTTGTCTGTTTCTTGTTTTGAGCAAAGCAAATACCTTTCTGCATATTTGCCACACTGCACATGTGCCGTTCTTTTGCAAAGTATGAAGTATGGCGTTCTAATACACACCCCTTTCCAGCCTAGTTTTTGGAGCAGTAAGTAACTCTTCCCAGGTGCAGCTCTCAGACCTCAGCATTCAGCAGGTAGTAGAGAGGCCTACTTTATGGGAGAGCCTGTTGAAAAGTCTGAGAGGGGATAGAGCCAGCATCTTTCAGTGTACCTGACAGCCAGTACAATACAATGGTTTGACTAGGTAGTGCTCGATGGCAGCTTCCATAGAAGTTGAATTTCTCAGAAACAGGCGAGCGCTGCATGGGTATTTCCCAGGCTGCATGTGGCATTTATCAAACGGCGGTCAGTGTGATGGTAATCCAACACTGGGGAAGTCTGAATGGGTGGTTTTTTTGGTAGAGTTTAGTGGTGATCAGAAATGCGAGGAATGCAGGCTTGTTTGGGGCTCCACATGAAGGGGAATCCGGGAGGGAGAAACGTGATGCATGAGAATGTCTGAGTTGAGATGCAGTCGTCGTGTACGGTGTCCTACTCAGGGTGAAGTTATGTGTCACACCCTCCCCAGGCAGCCACATTGATCATTAGAGGGTGATGAACAAACCTGCCACTCCTACCAGCGAGGCACACCTGACAGACAACACAACACAATACACTGCTGTCACAATACACTTGGTGCCATTGGTTGGTAGTGATTGAAAGGTGAAGGTGTAGCAGATCTTAGCTCTGTTTTATATCCAGGCTCCGGTGGTCAGGTTACTTTTTTGCGCTTAGATAACGTAATATGTAACATGTTATCCCAAGCTGTGCAGTAGTGACTATCTATTGTAGTCATGATGAGCTCTCATCTAGCAGGCAGACTAAATTACTCTGCTCCATATGGATAGACAGGGACCATTTATGAGACCCAGAATTCCAGTAAACAGCCTTAGATTTGTTGTTGTGATGAATATAATCCACCAGAGACAGTTCAAACCTCCAGACTGCGTTCTGTTAAAGTTGCAGAGCGCTATGCCTTGATTCACTAATACACTTATCTTCCACTTTCCTGTCTGTATTTCAGTAATTGTACACCTAATGGAAGGATTACATGTTCCTGTGTAAATTGATAAAATTCTCTGAACTTTTCAGCTTATGAAACCCTTTCAACCCCTTTCAGCTTGCAAAACCCATTGGATAAAGTCAAAAATGCATTGCCATCTAAGCTAAAAGCAAGGCTATTTATCTTAGTTCCTGAAAAGCTCACATTTTGGAGATATGAGATTTTTACCCGGCAGCAATGATATAATAACACAATGTGAATTATTAACATGAGTTATTATCTTATATGAAGTATCCATTAATCCACTGCAGAGAGAAGGACCTTGCTACCACAACTGTCACTCCAAATGCAAAGGCCAAAGTTTATATTCAGAAGAGATTCTCTCAAGTCTTTCTGTCACATGCACACATGCATGGAGGATATTTCGCTATTATGAAGAACATAAATGCATAACCTGCAAATCTGCAGGTTACGGTTGCCACTTTTCCAAGTTGTGTTGTGTATTTTGGTGCACACAGTGGTAATTTGCACTTGTAATGGAGAATAATGATGCTGCAATTATTAAAGAATTAGGAACCTGCACTTAAAGTCAGCGTACATGACACCAAACCATTTACGCAGCTGTTTCAACAGGCCACTAACTCTTTCTCTAAAAATAAAAATAAAAACAGTTTTCCACTTACAGCGTGATTGAGACAGGAGTTTTTCGTCCTGTTAACTGTTACACTGTCTCTTCCTTCCTGGAATTGATGAGGATGAAAGTCAAAGTGAAACTCAAAAGTATCCAGTGAGAGAGACAACACTAAGGTACTTCTGACTTTGAAGTGACCAGTATATGAATGTACAGGGCCAGTTTGAATGAGCCTTTCGGTTTCTGTAGAGAACAGGCTCTAATACCAAAGTTTCTCATCCACAATCAGCATCAAGTGCCTGACATATGCTGTACTTGTGTTGAGATCCTTGACATGGATCCATATACAGGGTTGGATTACCTACCCCTAAAGTGTTGCCAGTGGATTCAACGCTGGGACTGAACTTGCAACCTTCGCTTCACAATAAGTGTGGTTGTCCTGGTATTTACATGACATATCCTCATTGTATTTCAGACTGCTACCCCAAGAGGAACAAAGTATCATAACACCAGTAATGTGAGTCACCGCGACACTATGGTGACAGACAGACATGTCAACACAAAAATAACAGCAGCAAAATCTCAAGTTTTATTGGACTGGATTGTTCTGCCCAGCATTAGACTGCGTTCATCTCTCAGAGCACAGCGGGGGCTACAGAACACGCTGCTGGTTTTAGCTACGATTCTTCTACAAAAAGATTCACTAAAGCGGGATATATATAGAGAGAGAGGCACTATAACAACAACTGTCTGAAAACAGTTTGGAAGCACAACAGCACATCTTAGCGTGACGTATCAAAGGTGGCTTACATTCCTTGAGTTATGAAACCCAGTGAGCAGTGCAGATTGACACCTCTGTTGTGGAAAGGTATCAGTTAAACACTCCTGGAGTTTCTGCCACAGACCACATCAAATTAATACTGCCTGCTGGTTGACAAAACATCCCAGTCCCACACAGGCTGGCCACCTTTCAATAAATGAAATTCATTGTTTAAACTGGATGATGCAACACCAGAGTTTACTGATGGATGTCACTTCATTGAATTGTGTGAGAAAGTCAATGTTAATATTAGCCTAGACTCCAGAAAGCCTTGGTCTGGGCCAGCAGGAGAGCGAGGACAGAGCGAGGAAGCTGCTTTTTACTGAGCAACAGATATTACTCATACATAGTTTACTCTTCATACACCACGTCCAGGTGGCAGCATGCAGATAACCTTGGTAGGGACAGAAAGGGCAGAGACACAAAGGTAGAGGAGAGGAGAGTCAACAGAAACTGTAGAGGGAAGTTGTATTTATGGAAGCGGCGTGTTTGTGAGGTGATGAACGCTGACACACACCTCGTCCATAGTGAACGGGTCAAAGTGACACCGTAAATGGCACTCAGTGACAACGCCTAGCCTGTAGACATGCTCAGACCTGCAGTTAGGATGTGGCTCTCCTGCTCCTCTAATTCAGTCTCTGGCAGCTGAGGGACATTTGAATTCCTCAGACTGCGGTCGCTTGGTTACACTGTCTGTCGTGACCGTCAAGTTTCACAGCTGCAAGACCGATACTAAACCTGTGTATGCCTGTCTGTCTGTCTATGTCCGTCTGCATTCGTAGGGGATTAAGCTGCGATGTATTTTCGTGCCTTTCGACACCTTCATACACACTTCTCCAAACCACATCACTGTCAACCACATACAAATTTGAATGAGCCCATTGTGGTCGGGCGAAAAACATTGTTATCAAGCGCCCCTAGACCTTTTGTTGATAAAGTTTTGTACGAAAAACAAAACCAAAAAAAAGATCAAACGGGCTGCTGTGCATTTGGTATCCCACGACCGGATGCAGAGCCTTGCAGGTGCTCTCTTCAGTGGAAACTACTGTTTCATAGGGAAATGCATCTGCACAGGCTGTGAATATCAATCACACACACACACACACACACACACACACACACACACACAGAAACATACGTGCGCCTGCAGCTCCTCCTGATGCTCTATTCACAGTGGATTTGAATCATAGGGGGTGAGTCATCCCAAGAGGTATTGTTCTGCTGGCCAATCAAAGCGGGAGCTGGATGTCCGGTGTTTCTAGTCTCTCGGGGGGTGGCATGTGGGGGAGAGGAGTGGGGAGGGGGAGAGGAAGCTCTGCCTACAGGGCTGCCAGGGGACGTGTAACTTTCTCTATTGCGTTCACTCTATAAGTTCAATTACTTTACTTGATGGACTTGATTGTGTTGTTTTCTACTAAGTCTTGAGGAGGATGGTTGCATAGCTCCGTCCACCTGCTTCTTGGACCATCTCCTCTGGAAGCAGGCCAGTCAATGTCCTGCTCAGTAAAACTCCTGGCTCCATCTTTGCCTCTATTCTCCACAGTGGAGATATTTTCTTCTTCGTCTCTGCTGGGCTTCACTGAGCAATCTTTTGACAGGCCGTACTGTACCTAAAATCTTAACACAGGTGTTTAGAGTTACTGAAGTGCTGTATGCACATATGGTTTTGAGATACTTGTGCTTGAATATTACTTCACAGATGTGTATGTGCTGAAATACAAGGCCATTACATTGAGCGTGTACTTCTACGTTCAATGCTTAACTGTAAGTTAAATAGCAAATGCCTTAATACTTTAACTTAGTGTATTGAGTTGAGGTCTTTTACCCTCACCAGAACTCGACTCTATCAGGGTATTACTACTTTTACTTAAATAACCCTATAATGTCCGTGCTGCACGTGGCACGTTCCTCTGATCTCAAGTGTTGCGGCTCCTCCTCCTCATCCATAACAGAAAGAGTTAACCAGCGGACATGTACAGTATGATTCACCTGTCCATAGCATCACGGTGACAATACAGCAATGTTGCACCATACACCCATGGAATGTCCTGAGCCTGTGATAATTGATGTAATTTGCACCCTGAGAAACGGTGAGAAATATGCCCAGCATTTCATTTGGAATTTGAGAAACATCAGAACAGGTTTAGCACTTCCAGCTCAAGCAGAACTTAAAATGAAATGGAAAACAAAGGTGCATAAAAGTATTCAGTGTGGGACAATGCGAGAGTCCAATTATAGGCCTGCTGTTGTCTATTCTATCCCAAGTACACACTGAATCCAATTGGTAAAGAGAGACTTTGAGAAGTTTTATTTTTTTAATGAATGCCTTAAGCATCCCTAACTGTACAGAGAATGAAGTAGATAAGGAAGAGTAATGATTAGTTCATCTACTCTATAGAGGCTTTAAGATACAAGGCTACTTGTACCAGACTGCCCTCAAAGGCGTCTCTGCAGTGAGACAACGAGTCAACGTTAACCAATGACCTTACTGATTCAGACAACTCTGCAAGGTTACAGTCTTCTCTTTGCCTTGTGGTGCATTATGAGTACACATAATAATTTAGTCACAAATGTCCTTAATTAACAGGGCGTTCTGAGTGCAGTCATGCTTTCTTTAGTACCGCAGGAAGCTTCTACTTCTAGTGTCAAAATTACCAATTACCCTCAGTCTATGAGGAGGGAGTTGGTTTAATAGGAAAAACAAAAGGTTTAAAGAGATAGAAATCTGTATTTGTTAAGATAGCAGTAGGCAATATGTTATATATGCCTAATGATAAAGTTTTGAGCTGTTTTCTAGTCACTTCTATTAGAGATACAGTAGATGTCTATCTAATGCCTCCATTGTTACTAGCAGCTTTCACAAATACACACCATCACCAATGAACAACAACAATCTGGGCCTGCTGTGGAACTTGTCATTCTGATGAGCTTCAGTAATTACTGAGCATTTGATTGTCTTGTCTGCTGAGCGAAAGATAAATTGCTGGAAGAATGACAATTACCCCAACAAAAATGTCTGTTGCGTTGTCTGCAACCTTGACTTGTCTCACTTTCATAAAGTGCATTAAAGGCATACTAAACATTTCTCATTGCAACTCACAACAGTGTTCTCCATTGTCTCACCTAATCCTCTCTGTTTAATGTTACATTCTTACAGTGATGTTGAGCATAAAGTGGAGCTCCTAAGAAGAAGGTAATTCTGCTTCTACACTGCTGAAAATGTGGGTTGAATGGGCATCCTTTCACCCTGGCCTATTTAAAAAGTCGGTCGCTGACCGACCAAGTAGTCAAAGCTGGCCATTGTCCTATAAATTAGCCTATCAAAAACATTTCCTCCCCTTTGGCCCACAGCGTAAACATCCACAGAATAAGTCTGTGGTACGAAGGAACTTTCCAGACATCAAGTTGATGTCGGC
The DNA here is from genome assembly GCA_900323365.1 of Monocentris japonica. Classification (NCBI taxonomy): domain Eukaryota; kingdom Metazoa; phylum Chordata; class Actinopteri; order Trachichthyiformes; family Monocentridae; genus Monocentris; species Monocentris japonica. The sequence continues at coordinate 34,912 of OOFE01007728.1, read as the reverse complement.
TTTCCTGCTGCATGTTTGTTATATATGCTCTTTGTTTATGAAAGATTATCATCTTTGGTGTTGGGCCAGTGCTTAGCTCTAATGGGGCTGAAGAGATCACACAGAAATGTATATAAACAAGAACAAACAGAGAGACAATGGTGGTCAGCATAGGAATGTGACTAGTGAGGACAGATTTGGTTCTGGAAGATGCTTCATGCTTAAGATCCATTTGCTGTATGACAATCAAATCGTCCATTCATTCCACTTCTCCCTGTGAACCTGTTGGAAAGGGCGATTAAGGTCCAAGGGCTCGATTCAGACTGTGCAGAATCTCTTCTCCAGATTGAGATATTCACATCTGAGCTGTTCCTAGTCACACTTTCTGTATTCAGTGCCTGTACTGAGATTTTGGGTGTGCTTTCGCCCTCTGTGAAGATTTATTCTTCGAAGTGCCCATGAAATTCCATCTTGCCCATTGTGAAGAGGGAATGTCTGGTCACGGACTGAGCACATTTTAGTTTCTTGCCATTGAGTCACAACTACATGTAACGTAGTTGTGTGCTGCCAATCTTTATACTATTATTCACATGAAAAAATCAAACTGGACATAATCTAGGTCTATTTAGGCTATTTGGCTGCATGCAGAACCTTCGGACAGGTTGCTCTTGTTTCTTGTGTTTTAATCCCTTTCGTCACTTTTCAGGTTTAAAATGCAATTCCTAATACACAAGTTTGAGTCTCAGTTTATTTTTAAGAAAGCATATCCATCAAAATAATAAGTAAGCACTGGAAGGAGGAAGTCATAATTTTGTACTTTATTTGAGCCCTTGTGTGAAATCTGAGAGGTTCATTATGTGGCCTGTCAGTGAGAGTGAGAGGGGAACATCGGGCTTGTTTTAAAGACTCTTTAGAGTGACAGGGCATTTCCGTTACCCTTGGGGGTACATGTGATATCAGCGTGCATCCGGTCTCAGGTTTTTTTCTAACTCTCAACAAATGCAATGTGCAATGCTTTTTATTCATTTTATCCTATTGTGGATCCATACATCTGAGTCTCATTGTTTAGACCAAAGAGAATTGGGAAACTTTTCTAGCCCCGTGTCTTTTATTTGAACAAATCATTAATTAAAGTATGGCAAAGTTGGCAGTGTAGGCTCTGCAGAGTGACTCAGGGGAGATTAGCAGGAATGTAACTTTCAAATGAGACAGAGAACAGCCTTACTGAAACTAACTCACTCTGATTTTATGGAAGGGTGTGTCTATTATTGCTAAAAATAAACAACCTGACAACACTGAGAAGTCGACAAAGCATCTATCGGTAACTCAGTGATCACCATCATCACCATCATCGCCATCATCACATGATTCTGTGATGGTAAACACCTCAAAGCATCTACTTTAGAAGCTATTTGTAGATAATAGTCACTGTACTGTGTCTGTTTTGTAATAAGTCTCATACAGAGGTGCTGTCGTTTTATCTTCTCCTCTGTTTACCATGATGCTAAACTTGCTACAAACACGCAGGGAGTTAAACCGCTATCACACATGCTAGCATTGAGTGTAGATGTTCCCTACCTCAAACAAGTAGCAAGGTTAACAAGCAGCGAAGCTAACACTGAATAAACACTGGCACATTGTCGGGGCTTGACTTCATTCCCATGTGCTGACATTGCAAAGAGGTGATAATGAGCCTTCAGAAAAATGGCATAGTCCATTTACAAATCACAATATAGCATGGAACAAGACACACAGAGAGAGATGCCAATGTGTGGTCTTGGTAATGACTTAAAATAGGCGAGTTAATGATGTGAGGACACGTCTTCAGGACTGCTAAACAGTGGCTGTCAGCTCTGTGAAACTAATGATCTCTGCTCCCTGACTTGTAAGGCCCATGTGGACCAGCTGGTGGTGGATGATTGTGGACCTCTCCCTCGTCTTATCTACACTATGCACTACACAGCACCCTGCTCTGTGTTTTTGTGTGGGTGTGTGTGCATGTGTGTGTGTGCGCGTGCGTGCATGCGGCCGTGTGCAAGAGTATCTCCAGCAGTGCCGTGGCTGCAGGGTGGATCGGTAAAGCTCTTTAGAGATCTGGACCTGCGTGGAGCAGTCATCAGAGTCATTTAACATTACACACTATAGACCCGCAGCACACAGCCACATAAATAATGATGGAGTCTGCAGAAAGAGGGAGAAGGAGGGAAATACAGGCGGGAAGAGGGAGAGAATGAAAAGGAGAGCAGTAAGAACGAACGTTAGAGAGAGGGGAGAAACAAAGACTGATACAGACAAGGGAGAGACCCATAAGGTGAGGTGAACACAAAGTAGTCCCAAGACGTGGCTGACAAATCATGATTTGATCATGTCACATCACACTAGTAGCACACACATATTTTTTCTTAAAATGGGAAATGTTCTCAAAATAACATTTATTGCCATGCCAGAAGACCATAGTTTCCCATTTCACATTTGGGGTGGCACAACAGACTCCTCCTTTGTTCTGAGTTTACAAAGGCTGTCATCTTAGACAATCCCAATGGTGGTGACATCCCTTCATTTAGCAGCCACAGCATTTTAAAATGTATTAAATATCAAGATATGAGAATCATTGGCAGCAGACCAGGCAGCATTTTTGCACTCCATGTCTTTACTACTGTGCATATACAATACGGTAGCTAGCCTCTTCTGGCTGAAACATGTTGGACTTTTCAATACATTCAATACGAGCTAGCCATTCAATGGAGTGATTATCTTTTCACCTGAAGAATACCCTTTATTCCTTCTGTATTTCCCAACCAAAGAGCAGCTTCTTAAGTACCCACAGCAGTGCTTTTGTTTCTGAACTTCTCTTATGGAAACCTTTGTTGCTGTTGTTTTGTGCAGACTGCTGCTTTTTGCAGGCTATGCCCATGTTGTTTCAATGGTGAGTCTTTTTCCAGCCCAATGTTGGTTTGAAGGGTTTCTGTCAAGTGTAATATATTACAGGTTCCTCATTACCTGCCTAGAGCTATTTCATTGGAATTACTACAACATAGTAATGTGATTTATCTATTTGTGGGTTACTCTCTCAAAAATCCTTCGAACCTAAAATGGAAACAGGTATCATGATGAGCCATTATTTAAAATCAGATGAAATAATGTTTTGAGCTGATAACCAAAATGCCCTTTTCTGCATGTCTTTCTAATTGGATGACTGTCATGCATCAACACTTCCTGACCCTCCACGTTGATTACTACACCATTAAAAAGACTAGCTGTCCCCCGAGGTCATCGCTTTGTCCCTTGCCAGCTGCGTGACAGTGATGTATGGCTCACGTCTTATGCAACATCTCCCCCTCTCTTCTCCCTCATCTCGTCTCCTCCCCTCCTCCCCTGTATGTTTATGCTGATGATGTGTCAAAACACTCCAGCCGGCCTCCCTAGCTGCCTTCACCCCTGTCAAGAGTAACATCTCTGCCCTTTCTCGCCAAAGATGTAAAACTCTGTTTGAGAGCATTGAAGATTCAAGTGTGTTTGGGTTCGTCCTCTTCATAAATATTCACTCAAAGCCGTGAGAATGAGGCGTAGTTGTCCCGTCAGCAGTGGGACAATTAGGGAAACACATTTTAAACCACTTGTGTTTATTCTACGAGGGCATAAGATCAGTTGCAAGAAATTCAGATTAAGGAATTATTTATGTGCAGGGAGGAGACAGCAGCTATGGTCCTCTCCCTGAAATAAGGTGGACGAGAATCAGAGGAGTGTCAGGGTGTTACTGCCGATATTGGGGATTTACCCACTATCCTCATAGATATTATGACCATGTATGATCGAGCTACACTTTTGCGCTTTTTTTTTCACACACATACAGAGAAAAACTGGTCTCCTATATTGCATGGCAGAGGCGGCTACAAAGTGCAGTTCATACAGTATGAGGTTGTGGTTTAACTCATTATAGAAAGTGATTCCTGGTGAGGATGTTAGAAGTCAATAGATAACCCTTAGTGTTGTAGCAACAATCTGCCTGTCTGTCTCTCTGTGCCCCTCCCTCTCTTTCTCTGTCTATCTGTCTCTCTCTCTCAAGAGCAAAAGAAAAACCCTTTGTGATTTTCATCACAAATGGCAGCCTTTAGATCACCCGCACCATGATTCCTGAAGACATTACCCAGTGCTTTATCATCTATATTTAATATTGCTCCGCCAGGTTTCATGTAATGTGCAGGTGAAGTAATGGAATCCTAATTGGTTGGAGTTGAACAGAGGTGTCCTCTGGCAGTCCTTCACTGTGGCTCTGGCTTTGCTGGTATCACACAGCTGATCTGGACAGGTCTTGGCTTAATAAGTGGACCTTCAACCTGAAATACTTGGCTCAGTCCATTTGGAGCTCAAAGACTTTTCCAGCAAAGTGCAAAGCAATAACACCCGATAAATAGCAATATTTAACATTTTGTCCTTTCCCCTTGTCTTCCCCAGTCTTCATCTGCAGCTTCATGGTGGCAGCTCCCATCTTCGGTTACCTGGGCGACCGCTTCAATAGAAAGGTCATCCTGAGCTGTGGCATTTTCTTCTGGTCCATTGTCACGCTGTCTAGCTCCTTCATCAGTAAAGAGGTATGACATCACTTCCTCTCTGACGGGAACTGTAGAACAATTGCTCCACATATGCTTTATTCCATACACTGATTAAAATGTTATTCTATTAGCCTGTCTTGCTGTGATCTGGTCCACACTGAGGGACAAATTGTTCTGTCATGATCCACATATGCTTGATATTAAGGCTAGTGAAATTAAATGACATGCTCATTAAGCCAGCCACCCACTTTGCCTTTGTAGAAATTCTTTATCTCTCTCTCTCTCTCTGGCTACCAGTCAATCAACTAATGAAGGCCCATGCCTCGGAGTTGTCTCAATTACAGTGCATCAGAAGATAAGACTGTGTCATTTTACTGCCCCTTGACAAGTGGATGTGATATCTCTAAAAGCCGTGCGTGGTAGCATTATTCCTGGGGGTAACCCTCTGAGATTTACCATCCCATTAAAAGGCTCTGTACGTGTGTGTGTGTGTGTGTGTCGGTGAGTGCATTAGTGTGGATGTGGGTGGGTTTTTAAGTGACGAGGCAGCTCCCTTCTCACCATCTTGATTAACAGTCATAATAAAATCAAACAAAATGACAATTTCCAGTCACTTCCTGACACCAGGGGATATATGGCTTTAAAAGCCTATTGCATTAAATACATGCAACACATGGCCTGTCTGCAGAGCAGGATCATAGCGTCCCAGTGTTTTGTTTCCAGTGAGAAAGCCTGTTCACTGCAGAGGCTTTTCAGCCTAGAGCTGTGGACTGGGATGACAGCTCGGGGATGTGTGCTACTGGTCTCAGAAGGGCGTCCTTTGACTAGATCCCCTGCAGACCCCTCTGCTAGGAGACAAGATGGCAGCCATATGTCTAAGCAGGGAACGCATTCAGGCTGCTTCTGCTGCCATGGCTAAGTTGAACGGCCAGCATGCATCGGCCTTCTCCCTCTGACAAATGCCACAAAGGGCAATGTGGATGAGGAGGGTTCTTCAGAACCCATGATGTTTTCCCTCCAACTTTATTCCACCCTCAAGAGATGTCCCTAAGTCAACAGTGGACGTCTCTTATGTAATAGCTCTACAGCGAAGTCCCCGTAAGACATGAAATACATGACACATAATGAAATGTTAATAACCACTTACAACTGACTCCTATCATTATGTATTTATGGCACTCTGGGGCATTTTTCAAAGATCTGCAGCAAAGATGCCACGTCTTATGTAACAGAGAACTGTCCAGCTAACATAATAGTTTTGCTACATGCCCACAAAAATGTCCCTACAGTGAATTAGCATCATAAAATGATCACTAGATAATCTGATAATTAGTGGCAAGTGTGTTCCTCTTTGATTAGCAAACAGTCTGGAAATCTAAACCTTTACTGCTCCTGCCTGTGAGCAAAAGTGTTCATGTTTTGCTCACACTTCATCTCACTTTATCATTTTATTCCATGGAAAATTGGACTTATGCCATTCTGTTTCATCTCATAAATACAAACAGGTGAGAAGAAGGATAAGCACCGCTGGCACTACTACTGTTGGTAGATGGCCAGGCAGCATGGGCAGATCATCTTTTCTATGATCTATCCTATTCTTTCTTACTATATTTCATCATTATTATGATTGTCATTTCTATATAGTAGTTTTCTTCTCTCTCTATATATTATATATCGATATTTAGACTGTCTTAACAATATAAATGCTAAAAATGTATATCCCCAGATGTGTTGTTCAGTTGCCATGAAATTAGACACATCTCTCCTCTTTCAAATATGACATTTGGTAGTGGTTGGAACTCGTGATTATGGCCTTAATAGTTCAAAGATGATGTGAGATGCGACACAAAACAAACTCTTCATAATTATTATTGTTATTTTCATAATAATAAAAATCATAAAAATAAAATTCTGGCCAATGTGTTGTGTTGTAGGATAGGAACTAAGATTGTTGCTGGAGTTAGGAGGGACCTCAGACTCAAAGAGCTTCTTTCTAGACTCACCAACATCCAACAATCATACATACAATCAACAATCTCTCCTCCGACAGTAGCCTCAATAAACCGTGATGCAATGCAACCACAGCTTGCATCCTTGCCGATCTGTCGGTATCGTATGAAATACAATGCCCTCTTCAAAGGTTTTTTTTGTAATAGAATAACCAGAAACAGCACACGGCACCACGGCATTGTTCTCTCGCCGCCCTCACTTTCTCTCAACTGGAAAAACTTACTGCCTTACCGCTATTGGTCTTTCCACCACCACTCATGCGTATCAAGTGAGAGTCACTTGGAAGGCACAAGCTAACTCAGTGGACTCCCGTCACCCTCGTTATAGTGAGTTCCAGCTGCTCCCATCTGGTCGCAGGAGGCCGAGGGGACACAAACAATAACAGCTATCATCAAGTCTCCACTAAACGATAGGCCACCGAGAAGAAAATCACCATTGTAATCATCAACACACCGTAGTAAAATCCAAACCCAAAGGCTGAAGAAAACAGTTCAGGGCAACTGCAAACACATATCTTTGAAAACAACATGAGCGAATACCACAGACAGTTTTGGGAATACGTCTCCATGGTGTCACATTGCATCATGGCTGGTGCAGGGTGTGTGTTTGCTCTCTAGAGGGTGTTTGATGGCTGTGTGTGTGACCCCATGGCGTGGTGGCCAATCCACTAGCCTGAAGCCTGGAGTGACAGCTGATGGCTGAGGTCAGCCCAGGGGTCATGGTCTGAGCTCTGCCTCTACCTACAGCACCTTAATTAATCTCTTTTTACAGTACGTACACGCACGCGCGCACACACACACACACACACACAAGAGTGGTTTGATGTTCCACAATGTGTAGATTGATGATTAAATTAGAAATGGAGAAATATTGTACATATTGTTGAGACACCATGTGAAAAGCTCACAAGGGAGCAATACATTAATCGGCCCAAATTCTTATATGCCGCAACATATGTGACTGTATAGCTACATTAACAGGTTGTCTTCATAGGCATGCAACCAAATGGAATTTGTGACATTTTGAAGTCCAGCCACCAATGTCTATGACATAAGATCATTGCTCAGTCCTGTCAGTCTGCCTCAAGAGGCAGTCTAAAGCTGATTGGTCCTTAACCTGCTACATATAGGAAGAGGTGCATCCGCAGCCTGCTTGCTTCATGTAGCACATGTGAATTTTCAACCTGCACCAGCACATTCTGGTGCTGAATCTGTATCCTGAGTAAGGACCTCTTGGGGGTTGGAAGCCTGTAATTATATCTTGTATGTGCTTTGTAAGCCTGACTGGAACAGCAATATAGGTATATTTACAGGCCTGCTGCTGAGTAAGCATTCAGAGGACTAAAGGTAGTGTAGAAAATCTATGTTGTGTTCTGTTCTGATGGTAGACTCAAAGTTGCATAGGAAGAAAAGCAGAAGAAAAATCACTCATGTCTTGGTCTCTCTCTCTGTCTCTCTGCAGTACTACTGGCTGTTTGTGCTGTCCAGGGGACTGGTGGGCATCGGTGAGTCCAGCTATTCCTCCATCTCTCCCACCATCATAGGAGACCTGTTCACCAATAACAGCCGCACCGTGATGCTCTCAGTCTTCTACCTGGCCATCCCCTTGGGAAGGTAAGTGGCAGACCCTGTACATACATGTGATCAATTCATCCATCCAGCCGGTCCCTCTTGGTCCTCCCTATTGAATAAGAATTCACGGTTCAGTTTGACGAGTCAGTAAACCTGAATGCATTTAGGATAAAGGAATCAGGAGAAGTAGCATTGATTATGGAAGTTATCATACATCGAGAAGGTCAGGTGTCCTATCATGGTCTTTGTATTTGTAAGCAGCCAGACAAAGAACTCAGACCAGACAATTAACGCAGGCACTCTGCAGAAAGAAAGGGAGAATTTGCAAGGGAACTTAAAATTGCCAATGGAAAGAGGGTGGGAGGCTTTTTGGTGGAGTGGGAGTTTGGGAATAGGGGGTATTATTAAGCTCAGATCTTCAGCCTTTTCAGTTCATTCAATCAGAAAAAGGGCCACAGGGAGAAAACAAACAAAGCCAAGTAATAAAAGATGAATGCGCCAGTGGATACAGCGCGGGAGCCGCTGGAGGATTATCGTTATGTACAGTGCTTAATAGCATCTGCCTGGGCTGCGGCAAACTGCACCATTCTCCAGCTCACACATGCAGAATCACATGCGACAGACAGTTCGAGGCAAAGATGCTGAGTGAAGAGGAAATCTGCTGTTTACATCTGCTTAGCTTTCAACTAATATGATTATATTCTGTCAGTTTACTTCAATTTCTAGTTACATAGAAAACATACATTGCTGAATGGCTATATAACTAGTTTTCATGGAAAAAGCAACAACACATGGTGAGAAATTAAGGTAAACACACAGACAGTGTTGTATCAGTTTTATTAATCGATTGCAGACAGTTGGGAAATAAAAAACTGCCCTCTGAGGGATTGTGGTATGATCAGGCTAAATGTTTGGGTCACAGTAAACTGCCCAGCAGCAGAGACAATAGGAGGTGAAAAAGTGGGCCTCAGTAAAGTGCAGTAAAACATCCTATCCACTCTCCCACTTGTTTGTCTTTACTGAAGTTGTTATGACCGTTTCCAGGAAATGACCTCAGGAATGGGACTGGGTTCACAGGAAATGGATTCCCCTGTTCTCTTTTTCCCCCCCGTAATTTTTAAACCTGGCCCACGGGCTGGGTCCTATGCGTCCCCCCGGTGTTTGAAGTGACCATATTTTTCATGCTTTAGTTTTATTGTTGGTGTTGAACTTTCCAAACACTCCCTGGGTGGACTCTGATAAGATTAGCCGTTAGTCACTCACTGGAAATATCATATGCTGTCTGAGCCCGTTATACTGGCCTGTTATTTTTGGAGCACTAATCAGCTACATGGAAGCACAACGGTAGACTGTTTCCCCCCTTCCCTCCGAGTGTGTGTGTGTATGAAACCAGTTAAACGTGTCTTGGCCTTTTCGTAGCCTATGCTGATAAGAACCCATTGTAAGGCCCTTTGGCTACGCTTGATCATCAATCTATTGCTCCAATCTGCTATTCTAATGGAAAACAGCACCTCCTGGCCAAAGGCTCTGTACGTGCAGACAAACAGGTTCAAGGAGCTCTGAGAAATCAGGAATTGGCCATAACATGTATTGGCGGTAGGAAATGGCGAATTCATGTGAAGGCACTTAATAAATAAAATTGGTTAGTAAGTTAGTAAGTAAGTTAAATGGGAACAACCTACATTCACTGTGCTGAATGGGGGGAAACGAATGGCATTCTTTTTAGTCTTTATTGGTGGTTGTTCTGCTTATGGTGATCTCCGACTACAGCTCATAGTTTATCCACCATTTCGTTTACTACAACATGATTGTTTACAAGGTTTACAAGGTAATGCCCACATCTGAAACTGTCAATCAAACCACCTCTGCCCCTCATATCTTCAGTGTCCTCTCTAAATCCTCTTTGTCCTTTGAATACGCTGATACTATCTGCCACCGCAGGCTTACCGCAGGATACAGGAAATTTCAACACATCTGATCTGATCTGGAAACATTTACCTCAAAGCATTTCTCTGTTATTTCCTACTATGGTACAAAAAACAACCGTGTTGATACTGCATTCTTTCGGCTCAAAGACAGTAACTTTGCACCTATGTATTTTGACTACATAACCACATACAGTTAACAGGCAACAGCGTGAGTGGCTACCGGTGCTTTGATTAGTAACACTGTCATATGCTCTCCATGTCAAGTACCCAACACACTCAGCGTAGCGTTTAGCAAACTGTAAACAGGAGGTGTGTAGTGCAGGCTGAGGGTGAAGTGTTGGACATGACATACTCATCTAACTCAGGACACTGAGTCATTGAATGCACAGGCCGAAAATATATATGTTAAGACTCAGTAGAAGAAGCAGGTGGTAAATGAATGGCAGGAGGGTGACAAAAGAGATGGAGAGCTCCAGGCCGCAGCACAGCTAGCAACGACACATGCACACCTACCCTAGACGTCAGTGTAGCAAGGTTAGGGTGATATTTTGAATGATATGTTGTCGTTTTTTGTTGTATGTTCTGCTTGTCTTGCTAATGCACTGCCTCTCTTTCTCTCTCTCCAGCGGGCTGGGTTACATTCTGGGCTCCAGCGCCAAGGAGGCTGCAGGAGACTGGCACTGGGCACTGAGGGTAAGAGCACCATCATCCCCCACCATCAACATCATCACTCACACACACACAACCACACACACACAAAGACAGATAACCCCCCCCCTCCTGCAGGGGTTGGTGGTGAGGCCTGTCATGGATTTGGGGTGAGGGGTCAGTGATGACAGAAGTGCTGGGGGACACACATGGCTGAACAGGCAGGCCGAGCCGTGACATTGCTGGGAAGTGACAGAGGAGAGGGAGTTAAAGGGTATACAACCCTCACTTACATCATCAGCAGCATCAGCTTAGCTGCCAGCCTTCTCCAGAGTCCTTTCTAAAAATGTTAATATGATGAAATATCCCCTTTAATATCAAACTCACTCAAGACCATCCAATATGTCCTCAAACTAAACTACAGGATGAAAAGCTGGATGCTGTACTAGTTCAACTCTGATCCAGTGACAGCAGGAAGAAATGTGGATTTCTATTAAAGTTCAACAGTGATACCAGCTGTTTCTCTCTCAGAAAACACATTTATCTTTCATTACACTTTGCCCCTGGAGGTCATTCATTTATATAGCCCTTTGTCACAAACAAGCCTCAAAGGACTTTACAGGCCTAAGCAGGAAAATTTGATAGAAAATCAGATTTATGACAGAATCAGTTATCAATTATCTCTGGTAGCAGGACCAATGTCAGCCTCAGTGAAATAACAAGGTACTTCCTCAACCTGTGTGTAGTGTCTGAAAGGACTCAGGTCTCTGAATTTGACCTGACACAAAGACACACATTACAGCCATTTAGCAGACGCTTTTATCCAAAGGTACTTGACACTATGTGGGGATCGAACCCACGACCCTGAGACTGAGAGTGTCACCACCAATGGGGCCAGACAATACACTACCAATGGAGCTCTAAGAGCATTAAACTGGATCCCTTTTAATCAAAGGCTCATTTCAACTCTCTGGGGTAATAAATCTAGAGAAATTAGCTGAAATTTTCCACCCTAATAGGGTATTGCATGAAGAAAGAAATTCTTCCTGCTGTGGCACGCTGGTGAGTACTCAAGGGCACACACATTGTAAATCAGGGGCATAAATCACTGTTGTCATGGAAGGTTTTTATTGCTAGTACCACTGGCTCTCCACTGAGGAAATTGACAACAACATAGCTAAGTGAACAGGTCTATAAGGCATACCAGTAGTAACAGAGGAGGCCTCAGACCAATGAAAGCCCTAACAGGACTCCCTAGGAGTCCCTGACAGTGGGGTCAGCTTTTAAAGTCCATGCCATTGAAAACAAATGATGGCCTGACTTTTAAAAGAGGACATTGAATATCCCCTCAGCACACTTTTCAGATTCCTGGACATGACTTGTTGGGCTTGAGGAAACAGGAAGTCCATTTCTCTTTGTCTTGGTGGAGCATATGAGAAAAACAAAGAGAGGGGCAACTTGTTCCACAGCGGTCACAATGACATTCCAATAAAACAATCCCAAAGCGCACAAGAGCCAATTAATCACCGGTGTGGTGTTTAGAGGAAAAAGAATAACATGACATGAAACAGATTCTTAGCGGCAGTGTCCTGCTTCAAGGAAAAAATACTTTGCAGCATTTTCCGTTTGTTTTTGCCCAGATGTGTTCCTGCTACCTTCCTTTCTTAAGGGAGATGTGGAGGGCGAGATAGGTAGATAGAAATGAGGAGTAGGAGAGGGCAGTAGCAGACTTGTTTGATTGCTAACCCTCTATAAGGGAAGAGTCTCTAATGGGACCTGCAGCTTCCCTCTAGGAGGTCTATGGAGTCGGGGTTAAAGGTCACAGACTCACACAGGAACTCGTTGCGTAATCATGAAGGGACTTGAGGGTGAAAAGCAACAAAAATACAAGTTATATCGTGTTTATTGTCCTTTTCTTTTCTTTACTGAGCGGTAAAGGTGCTTCTCATTACAGGATTTTGATAAGATGCAGATCCAGTTGAGTTGTTCCACACTAACTCAGGAGACTGGAGTGAAAGTAATGACACAATATAGGAAAGGAAATCCTCACACCTCTGAGCCCAGAACTGCCATGCTGAACCGTATTATGAGCCACATCAACCACAGAATTACTCCCTCAGCGAAACAGCTTGAGAACATAATACATACTGTACCATAATACTCAACTTATAAGACACAAACTATTTTAAGATGGATTTCGTTTTTAGCAATTTGTGCTACTCAAACAAATCCTCTCCCACACATCCCGTCCTGCCTCTGTCTTTGTCTCTTAAACACACATACACACACACACACACACAAACACACACACATGCACACACATGCTGCAGCATAAAAGATGCTGTCGTGGTAAAGCAAAGAACTGAGCTCTCAAAGCACTCTTACGAGAGTCTGCATACATGCTTAGTGTTTACACAGGTAGACACACATGCAAGCAAGCACAGACACACACACACACACACACAATGCCGAAAGAACAAGAAGAGAGAATGTTCTTAGCTCTAGAGGGCTTGTACAGGACGTCAAGCGTGTCGGCAAACACAGTGGCCACCCATTCAGACTGTGAACACACTGTCTTCTCTATCCTGCATTGTGAATCTGATGTCACGCCCCTACAAACCACACCAGGCCTCACTGACACCTAACATTGTGTTTACATGATCCATGCCCTCACAAAGTTGTGATGCTCCCATAGGTGTCCCCGGTTTTAGGCATAACTGCTGGGACTCTGATCCTGCTCTTCGTGCCTGAGCCCAAGAGAGGCAGCGCTGACCAGCTGGGAGGACGCATCAAGACCCGCACCTCCTGGTTCTGTGACATGAAGGCTCTTGCTAAGAAGTAAGGCCTCTGTTCAGCTTAAAGGAATACAACAGGTTTTGAGGATATTGGCCCATTGGTCAACTTACTCATGAAGTGATGAGCGCATGGGCCAATGGGCCGATCTCCCATTATCTGTTAAGAAATGTTGTCTGATGCGTTTTATAAAGAGAGCGAGGCAGAGTGTCAGCAGCAGAAGAGATGTTTGAGATTGTGTAACAGATAACAGTGGTTTAGATATGTTTTTCTTTTGTATGCCAAGATAAGCATCTGATGTGCTTGGTATTGTGTGTGTGTGTGTGTGTGTTTCTTCCTGGCTAGTCGGAGCTATGTTTTCTCCTCCCTGGCGTCCTCGGCGGTATCCTTTGCTACAGGTGCTTTTGGTATGTGGATCCCTCTCTACCTGTTCAGGGCCCAGGTGGTGCAGAAGACTGCGGAGGCCTGTACTAAAGAGATTTGCAGCAGCAAAGACAGGTGAGAAGTTAATGACTAGACCCAGTGCACAGGCTTTGAAGTCACCACTGCTTCTCTTAGTCATTTGAAACATTGTAAAAGAGAAAGATACCCACATCCATTCGTTTTTCCAGCCAGAACCGATCTTCATCAAGCATACTGTACACTGATGTGAGGGAAGAAGGGGTGTAACATATGATGTAGTGGTAATAGGGATAACAGCATTTCTCCTCTTCTCTCCTCTCCTGTCTAGCTTGATCTTCGGGGCGATCACCTGTGTGACGGGGCTGTTAGGGGTGGTGATCGGGGCGGCCACCACGCGCCTGTGTCGCCAGAAGACGGAGCGAGCCGACCCACTTGTGTGTGCGGTCAGCATGCTAGGCTCGGCCATCTTCATCTGCCTCATCTTCGTCGTGGCCAAGAAAAGCATCATCGGAGCTTATGTAAGGGTCACACCTAAGTGTCACCACATTCATATTATGTGTAAGGGCAATGGAAGCTTCATCAAACATTGAAGCGAGACTTGTTCATGACCTGTAATTGTTGAGTCCAGTTTTGCTTCCCCATAGCCAAGAATCCACACTGGTCCCAAATAAAAAAGGTCCCTCTGACAGGTTAGAGCTGCTGTGTGTGGCTGAGGTTTATACTGTGTCCAGCCAAAAGGACAGGGTCTGAAATGCTTTGATTTGATTTGATTTGATTTGATTTGAAATGTGCAGGGTGTTTGCGTGTCTAATTGCCATGTAAGGCAGGAAAGGGTGCAGCTTTAACAATCGCTGCCCTGGAACAATGCACTGCGGCACTTTGGACTCACCAGACAGAGACATGCGTTTCACAAGGACAAAGGAGTAGGAACTGACTTTCAACAAGTTGTGGTAAAGGTGGCAAAGATGGAAAATATTTCCTATACTTGTAACAATAGCAAGCAGATTTCCACGTTCTAACTATGTGACCCAGTCTGGCCTCTGACTTCATGGAGGACTACTGCTGCTTCAGCACAGGGGAGCTACAGCACATCTGATGTGTGTCTGAGAAGTTAATCTTGTTTGTGTGGCTAGGAGATTTAAGTAAGAAATAAGCCACGAGAGGCCACACTTTATAGTCATTTTAGTTCAGTTAAGAGGTGATTTTAGACGTGACTGCTTTTATAAAACAATGGTGACACACGTTGCAATAAATAAAGAATTCAAATGTTCAATAAATCTCTTATTTTTAAGGAATATAGTTCTTGAACAGCAGTTAAAAGCTAAATGCATTAATATTTGAACGAACTGTTATGCAGTCAAAGGCCTGCGTTTATCAGGTGTTTCATTACGGCTTCACACATGACTCAGCCAATCAGAGTGGAGGACGGGCACTATCTGTATAAGCTACAGATCTTTCCAAGCAGGTTTTATACAGTCGCTGTGTGACAGAGAGAGCTTTATCTTGTGCTGTTGCTCTCGGCTGCTCAAGTGACACCTGGTTTCTATCTTTGTACCTTTTAAGGATTAAGGTAGCGGGGGGCGGATTGACATTCTCAAATGTTTTGTACCACATCTTACTTGGGATTTATTCCAAATCTGAGGGCAGCTGCAATCGAAGCAAAATGTGTTTGTTGTTGTATAAAAATATGTTTCAATAACTTACCCTTTCCTTTCAAACACTGATTTCACTTATTCACACAGCCCTTCAGACTACACTACATGCTGTATTAAATCAACTTACAGTACAGTAGCTGTTGTAAGTGATCAACTCAGGTTTCATGGCGAAGCACTGACAGATGTGTTATATTAAACAGCGTGAAGTGGCCGTAACGGTCGGTGCTGCTCTGTCTAGGCCGATTGACCCTTCGCAGCTGTTGTCTACTGAACACACAGCTAATCGCAGGAAAGATTGGGCTTCTCTCTTTTAGGAGGCAATGTTGTCGGTCACGGTTTCTGGTTCGCAGCTCGCCCGGTCTGCGCCTCCACTGTCAGGCAGCTTCTGTGGCTCTCTGCAGGTTTGGCAGGCCGGCATAAGGGTTATTCCCCAGTCAGGGAACATGTGTCCAGCGGCAGTGTTAAACCATGCCAGACCCAACCCGGCAATAGAGATGCATAAGATTCCATTGCAACCAAATCCCTCTGGGTCTGTTACTGAAAGTGGCCAAATCGCCCCACCAGCTGCTACAGTCCTTGTTTTAGGTTGGGATGTTGTGTACATATACTGAGTGTCAGCCCCACTGTGTTAACTGATATTTTCATTTTCTGTTACAACTTTAAGCCTTGGAGAAAATTATTATTGAAATGTGGGAAATGTTTAATTAGTTTCTTGCAACTGGATCCAAATTTAGGAAGTGTTTCCACATTTAATTCATCTGTTTGAAAAGACTTAGAATAGACTGCTGTTATTATGCTGTGCTATTTTTTTAACACTTAGGCCAAATACTCAGTTCAATAGGACCAAAATGAAGGTCTGTACGTCCATGTATAATTGCACCACAGCATAATAACATGTTTCCAAACCACAGCAACCAAAGCACTTATTCACCAGTGGATTCCCACAGACAGTAGCAATATCTGCAACACAAACACACCCTTTGGCTTCATGTCTTGTTACCGACCTTCTGCCCAGTGAAAATTGGCTGATCCTAATTAGTGCTAAATGTACAATTTCTTCTTCTTTATTTAGGTCTGTATCTTCATAGGAGAAACGCTGCTGTTCCTGAACTGGGCAATCACAGCGGACATTTTAATGGTACGTACTGAGAACCTATACTTATCCACCGGGTCAGTGGAAACTTCTGCAATGCACTGTAACAAATGGTGGTCATCCCCTAGATGCAGCCTCTTATTTTGAGTTATGAAATGTTTGAGTGTACAGGGACCTTGCACAGTTTCGGGTGGGGTTGATAATTACCCTTATGACCAGGATTGATTCATACACCACTCGTGGAAATAAAAGGAGGGCGGCCTTTTTTTTAAAAAAAAAAAAAAGGTCGATATGTTTTTGTGTCTCAAAGTGAAAAGAGAGGGACAGAGTAAGAAGGGATGGCAGCGCTGTGCTTGCATGAGCCAAATGAAATGAGACTTCCTGTGAAGTGGGTGTAGCAGCCAGCTCCTTAATCTGCCAGTTGGGATGGAGACTGTGGTGAGTATGTAGAGACAGGGACAGACCGCTACCGTGGGCTGGTGAGACAGCAGTGGCTTCTGCTCTGACATTTCTACTGTGACTGACAGGCCTGCCTGGAGTGCCCTGACCCAATGAGGTGGGCTCTCCATACATAATTGAAGATTCCAGGAGTTGTTTTATTATGGATGAGTGAATCTTTCTACCTCTTCCTACTCATCACCATACATGTTCTCATGTATTTTTCACCCTCCCTCTCCCCCTGTCTCTCTGCAGTTTGTCGTTATCCCCACGCGGAGAGCTACAGCTGTCGCCTTTCAGAGCTTCACCACTCATCTTCTAGGTGATGCGGGAAGCCCTTACCTGATAGGCCTGGTAAGACTTTGCTAGAGGAAACACTGCTTGGTGGTCAAAGTGTATAAAGGGGAATGAGAAAGCATGTAAGATTCACCCCAGGTCATATAATATATCCCAGCTGGAATGTATTGGTAGGTAGCTATGACGTATCTGCCAGCATCCCATTCATACACACACGGCGCATTCAATTCGCATTCATTTCTGCTCGCTCTTTAAGGAGGCTTGGGTAAAGTGGCCCAGTGCAAGAGAGGTACAAGAGCAGCTTTTAGCAGATGTCTCAGGACGGCTAGTGAACAGAGTTGTGATTTCGCCACTCCTCTTCAGGCTCTGTCACAGTAGTTTCCAGTAAATCTCGTGGCTCCCAAGAGGGTCCTCTGTTACTGTATGATTGGCCAGGAGATGAGAGAGTTTTTCTTACTGGCACACTAGGCCTCTCAAGGTCACAGTGTTCCCTGAGTATTTCCCTCTGGTCTCTTGAACTACTGTCTAACTACTTTTTTTTTTTTTTACAAACGGAGGCGTTAAAAGCCAGACAAAAGGAAAGCTAATCTACCAAGTACTGACAAGCTCTTCAAAAGACTGAACAAAACTGGCAGCACAAATAAGCCCCTTGTTTTTATTGGTCAGATAAAACCCCAGTGTCATCTTTACATTGTACAAATTGAGATTGACACTTTAGAAGACTGTGTGTCTGGATTACCTTGACTCAATGACGTTGATCTTGCAACATGTGAGGATAAGGTACTCTACAAGGCGAATGCCCTGGAAATTTTCCAATAAGCTCCAAATGTCAGAATACTACCAACGGCTAACACACACCTACACACACAGGTGCACACACACACACACACACACACTGGAAACCAGAATTACCCAGCCAAGGCCCCACAGCTAGCCAGTCACCCTGATTCTCTGTCTGGCCTCCAAGGCATGGCTCTCCTCTCTGAGTGACATACTGAATGTCCCTGGTTTTCTCACCCGTCCACAAACCCCTGACCAGCAAGGCCCAGAATGCACCAAGTGCGTCACCACTCAGTTCTCAGTTCCCCAGCTGAGGTTTAGCATGCTGGTGCGATGGACTTGTCGTGACGCATGCTGAGCGCGGGCGGATGCATAGTCACCCTCGCACATACCCTGCAAAGAGGAAAAGTGAAGAAGAGAGCTAAAATCTTCAGACAAATAGACAGATGATCATTGCTGAGCAACCACAGGAGAAATCCTTGAGCCAGGCTTTTGGTTCAGAATTGGATTTTTATATGTTCGCCAAATATTAGACCTGTGGAAGGTGTACTTAATAGCACAAACCAATGTGGCCTTCATGCCTTTCTCTATTGTGGGCCTGCGTGTAGATATTTACTTCCACCTCCTCTGTGTGTGAAAAATGCTTCAGAACATTTTAAATTCTCACAGCTTGAGCCAAGATACCCCTTCATCAACTCATAGACCGCACCAGCTGTCACATAAGAACCATCCCCTGAGAAACGCACATGAACTACAGTAGTTCCATATAGGAGTGGGACATGGCCGGAGGCAGAGTGGGTGGCAGGGGAACGCCAGGAACAATCTCTCTGCAATCTACCAAGAAACGCCTGCTAGCACAATAATTAGACATGCACCAGTCCGCTATATATTTTTAGCCAAGCCATTTTATCATCAGCGGTACTGTGTGAGTGGCAGGCAATGTAGTGTAGCAGAATGCATACCTGACTGACTAAGCTCTGTGAAACTGTGCTGCCCACACACACGGCTGTTGGACATCCACCAGATTTTGTCTCACACGCATTTTTATATATTTATATACACTCTTGAACTCTCCTCTCTCCATGCACACACACACACCCCTGCAACATGCACACACACACCCCTGCAACATGCACACACACACACAGTCACTCACTCCGACATCCTCCTGTCAGCAGTTCTCTAGTTCTCCCTGCGGAGAGTCTCACTCTGCTGATGCTAACATATAATCAATGTGCTTCAGCCAGGGTGACCTATGTCCGCTCAGACCCTTACTCACACATTGAGAGGAAAACCCCCCCCATTCCTGCTGAGCATACCTCAACACGACACACTAATCTACTAAAGGCTATAATCTGCAGCCTCCTCTCTCTCTCTCTCTCTCTCTCTCTCTCTTTCTCCCGATTGTCAGTATATCTACATGTGCTAGAGAGCTGCTGTATGAGCAATATGGGAAGGCAGGAATCATCACTTTACACCCACCACAACCCAGCTGTTGTTTTTCTCGCTATACTATTGGTGAATGATTAGTTTTAAAAAAAATCTCTCTCTTTCTTTTTGGATGCATGGCTTCATGTGTGTGTGTGTGTGTGTGTGTGTGTGTGTGTGCATCCGTGGTGGTGGGGATGCGGGTGTGTTCGTAAATGTGTTTTTGTGTCGGTATGCTTGGGTACAGATCTCGGACGGCCTTCAGCAGAGCTACGCTACGTCAGTGCTGTGGCAGTTCCTCAGTCTGGGCTATGCCCTCATGCTCTGTCCCTTTGTCATCGTCCTGGGGGGCATGTTCTTCCTGGCTACTGCTTTGTTTTTCCTGGATGACAGGGAGAAGGCCGAGAAGCAGTAAGTGACTCACGCATTGTTTGAACGTGTGGCAAATAACTGATTTTTATTTCATTTATTATTTAGGGATTCATTATTTGAATAATTTACACTCACTGAATTGATAGTTACCCTCCACTGACTTTCTGGGTAATATCCGCAGAAAATTCTAGCTAATAATTTGAACAATCTTCCAATCCAAACACACCACCTGAAACTGCAGAAGCAGCATTCATTTTGGGGTTTTTTCCGAGCGCTACAGAGAGACACAGAGGTCAGCGGTGGGAAAGACTTCCTCAGGAGGATGCTGTAGTCTTTTACCCTGATCCTGGTGTTAGAGGTGTGTCAGGGACAGGCTGCTCGGTCCTCAGAGCGATGCCAACAATGGTGCCAGCCCTGCAAGGCTCAGAGAGGCCCCTAAGCCAATAGAAAGCCCCAGTCAGCTAAAAGTGCTCCGAAGCTGACACAAGCAGTTCCAGCTCGCCATCAATTTGTTAAAGTGTGCTTACTTAGTGCTTCATGAGCTACCACCCATCATATTCACGCATTCATATTTTCCTCTCTCAAACACCAGAACATGAACTCAAAGCAGCACAGTAGCTTGTCATGGCCTTAAAAGGCTAAAACAAACACACTCATCCTCTTTTTCAAATGGTGAGGCATGCGTTGTTTCCTTTCTTCCTTTTTTTCCCTCATTTTTATCACATTGACTGACTCCCCTGGTGCCGGGGCTCAGAAATGACTTCCTTCCTGTTGAAGATGGGGGACATTTTTAGGCAGGATGGCAGTGTGATGTCTGACGTTTGTCTGCAGTATCTGTCTTCGCCCTGCAGCGCTGGTCACGGGTCGTTCCCACGATCCCACTGAGCGAAGGTCCTACAAGCATTTTAACACAGCTTGTCCAGAATGAACGTATTCATAATCATATGAGTTGAAAACCTCTACAAGGTAAAACCTGCAGAAGTATAAAATGCAGTCAGGCAACTTTTGTAGATTTCAGAGGAGTTACTGCATTATATAATCCTATGCAAGCTACCATCCAAGCAGTTGACGTGCATCTGTTCTGTATGATATTAATGTACGGTCTTGGAGGGGTCATAGCTAAGGCAGAGGACCATGGCCGCCACTAGTAAGCCATGCTGTGGCTGCTGCTGGGACCGGTCCAGGAAAGAAGGGGAGAAAGGCGGAACAATGATAAAAAAGTCACATTCTTGCCATCATGCCAGTAATAGATGCTACTTTGTGGTTCAATATGTGGTTCAAACTATCGCACCACATTATTGCCCAGTGTGGGCAGTTGGAACACATTC
The DNA here is from genome assembly GCA_900323365.1 of Monocentris japonica. Taxonomy (NCBI): domain Eukaryota; kingdom Metazoa; phylum Chordata; class Actinopteri; order Trachichthyiformes; family Monocentridae; genus Monocentris; species Monocentris japonica. The sequence continues at coordinate 13,637 of OOFE01007728.1, read as the reverse complement.
AGTCAAACTATCTAACCACAACTTCTTGACTTCCACGCCACAAAGGGCAACGCTAATAGACCAGCATATGGAGTTAAAAAGGAACAGGGTTCACTTCTCAGAAATGAAACAGAAGACATGCTGGTAGGCAGCGACGGATAGTCATTACTGGATGTCGTTTTACACAAGTATTGTCCTTAACACAGTTTTGCACTTCTTGGATTTGAGTATTTCCATTTTAGAGAGGTTTATACTTTTTTTGTTACTATGCATGCCATCAGTTGATACCAGGTTATTATACTGAACCTATATTTTGATACTAAGGTAATTTAATATCGAATGTAGTACTCCAGTACTTCAATTGAATTTGAAGAATTATTTTCAACTTTTCCTTAAACAGAGGATGTGTGTACTTCCACCTCTGCTTGTATGCTACAACTATAGATAGGTTAATCATACACTAGCTCGTTGGACTGCATCCATTGCATAGATACAGCAAACATACTGTTGCATGGTTCATATAGTACAATACGCGTCTCTATGCTAAAGGCCTCTGCAGAACCGTACAGAGCTAGTAACATCTGATGAATAAAGGGGCTCTAGTCAAACTTCAACAGTAGCAGCTCTTATGTAACGAGCTTCAAGCAGCACTTCAGGGACCAAGAAAGATGACAACATAAACAACTGCATAAAACTAGGGTTATTCCACGACTGCGCTATTTATAGCATCCATTCACGCTCTGAAGCCCCAATTTATACATTTCCCCTGACTTTACACAGTGCTTTGCTGATTTTTTCTTCTATGAGTGTGTCCTTAGATACTCAGAGCTATTTATAAAAGGCACGGAGCCGAATGAGTTACTCACTGGAGCGCGCTTGTCTATTTCCAGCTTGAAGACTGCTTTATTATTTCTAGGTTGTTAGCTTTTTTTGGCAGAGAGGATGCCATTAATAGCTTGAGTTCATATTCATGTACACAGACACACACACACACACTCATACACGTTTACATGTGTGTGAGAGCGCATCTGTCTCATCTGCCATGCTCGGTCCTGGCATGGGTTGGCACATCAGCCTCAGGACCGATGTGCCTTGGCAGTGCAGATACAGTACGGGTCATGGCAGGCTGAGCTATACGGCCTTGAGGATCAGAGAAGCAGATTGCCACGAAGTGTGCATAAGAGATGGAAAGACTGAGGAAGTTAGTGAGTATGTGATGAGAGGATGTATCTTAGGGAGAAATAGCTTGAAAGAGGGAGATGAGGCTAGAGGATGGGTGCTGCATGTGGGTTCAGATGATGTGTCTAATGTTGCTAATGCTGTTTTTCTCTTGTGTTGTCAGGTTGAGCCAGCTGACACGGCCACCCTCCTCAGTCAAGATATGAAAAGGTAATTTACACTCAAATATGCCTTTAAGTGGAAGTTTTAAGAGGTTGATAAACAAGACACAAACATTTATAGAGCTTCTTTCTCATTCCCCGACAAGCATCATATAGACCTCCTTTTATTGGGAGACACAGATTCAACAGGCTCTGAAAGCATAATGACTTCCAGCCTTGAAACACTTAAAAAGACACCCTGACCCGAGGCTGTTCAGACCTTTTAATCATGACAGCGTAAACGTGATACGCATGGTATGCACGATTGATCTATGATCCGTTTCCTGTCCCATTGTATTTATGGATTGTCTGGGCATTCTTGGTGTGGCTATTTGGCTACGTATCTGGCATCTTATCAAGAGCTGAGTTGCCTTCCCTCCTTCCTGCCTTTATCAGACTCACACACACAGCACAGAACCTCTCTCACTAATTATTAACTGGGAAAAAAAAAACACAAAAGTTGGCAGCACACCAACCAAGTCTGCACAGAAGGACAATAGGTAGCTACTGAAGTTGCCGGTTAAGAATAACAAGATTAAACTCTGACTCACTGATTGCGAGGACAAGGATTTTGTTGTGACCGGCTTGTAAAGGTTATCGTGTTTCGACAACAGGTCAAGGTTTGACTCATTCCTGTTTATTTCTTTGTGCCCCTATCTGGGTTTGTCAAAATACCATATAAACAAAATGTGCAATGAAATAGGAACATGAACATTTACACTGCTGGGTTCAACAGTGCCCCTTCCCCATAATGCCTCGTCTATGTCCTTTAGGATGAAGTTGAGAGGGTTGTGACAAGAACAACAAGGTGCAATGAGTGAATGGCAAACAAATCAGTCCCTTGACGTTGTTTTTCTTTAATTATGGTGACCAAAGAAAAATGCTTTGTAGTAGCTTTCTTATGGATTTTATGGGTTAAGATTGCAGGAGCAAAGATGCGATCAAGCTTGCTGAAAAGGGCTCTGATTAGAATTGATTTTTATGGCAAAATCGCTCCAACTGCAAGACCAATGTCCCACCCAGTTCTTACATGATGAATAGAGTTTTATTCAGGAATAAGTGTGATCATTTGCCAAAATTGCAAGTCCTTGTTGATTTGGTGGAAAAAAATCTTGCCTTCACAAAGGCGCAAATTCCTGGAGAGGCTGATGAGAGGATGATCTTGGGATCTTAAGGACTGCGGTGTCGTTATCAGTGACAGGGTGACATAAGCATGCAGAGCAAATGGCAGGTGACATGAAAGGCGTCCGCATGGCTGCCACATGCTTCAGGTTTCAGTCCATGAGTGGCATTTTATGCCCCTGGCCTCAGGGTTTCATCAGTTTTCTGTCACACAACAGAGGTAAGGCTTTCTCCCTCTGCTGTCAAAGTGACTAATTACAGAGAACAGTGGTTACAGCTACATGAGGTCAGAGTTGAATCTCTGTGGATGGTAAACTCCTATTCTGAAGTGGACGGCGAGGGCGCTCTGTGGTGATAGATTTTAAACAAATTGGTTTTGGAAGCTAATCCAATCAGCGGTAAGCAATATTTCGTCCCTCGGGTCTGGCTCACTTACTGCTCACAGATCAATACAGTTCACAGTTGCTTGCTCTCTGATGACAAGTGCCCACCTCCCAACACTGGCCACTGATCCCAGCAGTACAACATGCTGTTAATCTGAGAAACAACCTAAGGGAAGTGAAAGCCGCAATACATGGGACTGATGTCAATTGTCAACTGTTTGAGGAGAATTGTTTAATTGCAGCAAAAGCATTTTGCATAGGCAAGCAATGGGTTGAAAAAAAGAAGAGAAACTTAGAGGGACAAATGAGGGGGAGAGAGAAGACGGGGCTGCTGGATAAATGAGGATCTAGAGAAGCAGCAATCGCCTAAACTGTTATACATCGCAAGCTATTAATCTCTGGTGATGCAATCCCAGACGGAGATCAGATAAGCTGAGATCCAATTAACTTCCTCCACAGGAGCAACAGGCCTCTGCTGACCGTGGAACAAAGATTCACTCCACAGCACGCGGTAACTAGAAGAGATCCCCAAGTTGGAGGCTGTCAAAAGATCAGCATGAGCTCAGACAGCGGGGCTTGACACTCATTTATTCAGTATCCATTACCCCGGCTGCTTTGGGAGGAAATTCACAACACCAGGCGAAACTCTGATTCAGTCACTGCTGTCCAAACCTAAAACTGTTAAAAGTGTTTGTACAGCTGCGGGCACACACTTTCCTTCTTTGCACTCTTATCATTTGACAAAAGCTTTGAGTCCTCAGTCAGCAGTGGTGAGTGGGTTTATAGTGCTGGGTAGAGCCCTAACCGCAGACCACACACACACACGCACGCACACACACATCCAGACTCTGATGTGAACTGTAACGCATACAATACACCAAGAGAGGCCCTTGACTTTCAAGTCTTCCTCTTTCTTAGGCCCATGAATAAATGGAGAGGAAGAAGCCATTCAGGGCCTTAAGTGTATCTATAGTCTTGTTTACCAGGCTATTCAGTGCTTCCCCCATCCGCCCACAATGTGAAGCCAGGCAGGCCTATAGTAGTGTCAGAACATTCAGCCCAGCCATGTTCAGTCATGACTTGCATCCTCCCGGCCAAAACCCACTACAAGTTGGTGTGATTAGAGCTTGTTTGTGTGCCAGACAAATCAGCCCTCCCCTTTGCTTGAGAAGCCAAAAACCTCCACCACAGTTGTAGTGAAGTTGTG
>OOFE01007725.1:35027-49335 GCA_900323365.1 Monocentris japonica | reverse complement strand
CCCGGTAAACCGGAAATGTAAACTGCATCACTTCCTGTGCATCAGAAGATTTTTTTCCCCCTAACACCGGGTGCTTCGAACAGAAATTGTAAAAGCTTTCATGAATTGTATTGTGTTATTTCAGTCAGTGATAGAGCAGCAGAACTGACAATTACTTCGATAAAAATGCTGCAGATTATTACATTACATATCAACACCTTCCACCTGTTACCTCCATCAGAGTCAGTCACGTTTGCTCTCTGTGATGTGATCTCTCAAGGCCCGGCCCTTATTGAGGCCCCTCAGGGGTTTTCCAGGGCCTTCTGCCTGAAATCACAACCTCCCAGGTGGCCCGCTGGACACGCCCACTTCCCTCACCGGGTCGTCACACCGGCTCTGGGCAGACAAAGCAGTCTGATTCCTTGATCCCCCAGGAGAATCTCTCTCTCTATCTCTCTCTCTCTTTCTCTCTCTTCTGCTTACCCATGAAACAAATAATATTCTGTTGCTGATGACTTACACTGATGAACAGACGCCTCCTATATTCGCTCTTGTGCGATCTGCAGACAATGCCATCCCCTGTTGTTGTCGATGCCTCCTGCTCTGTCTGCCTGTCTTGTCGGCAGCATTCTTTTCCAGACATTTTTGCATTGTTTTTTGCAATTGTTTTCATCAATTTGGAGAATGGGCGTTTGTTCTCCTCTCCACCGAAGACTGAGAGACTAAATTTGCTTTGTTTTGTATCAGTTGATTTTGTGATGTACACTAAACAATTGTAGTCCTTGAATTTGACCACTGAATTTCTGTGGGATAAAATTTTTCTTTGGAAAATGTTTTCTTTTATTAAATGTAAATGCATTTTTGCTCGATTGCATAGTTTGATGGGCAAGTGCTTTTACTTTTAATGTCTATTTGGTAACATCACTTTCAAACATGTTTCACTACAGTTTAACTACTTTTGAGGTCGTCTGTATAAAGCTAATGGAAAAACATGCACTGAAACACAAATGTTATGCCCATGTTGTTCTTATTATCTCAGGATAGTTTAGAAGTATTTTCTTAACCTTCTTCATATTTTACTTCCTAAGAAAAACTTACAAATAAATGGGACTTTTGAAAGTTCTCAAATTTGCTCTTAATTTTTCTCCCACGTTTAAGGCAACATTCCTCTTGCTGCAGTGAAAAGACGAGACTCTAAATTCATTCACACATTTTAGACAATTAAGTAGCATTTCAAACTATTAATAGTTTTACTGACAGTATCTTACATTTTAAGCTTAACACTTTATTGTTGAGATTAGCTTTTTTTTTTGTCTCACGAAAAGAAGTTAGCTAGTTAGACTGTCACACTTAACAGGCCTTTAGCCAAAAGGCAGAAACCAACTTCTTTTTTTATACTTAAAGTTACTTATTTTAGTAAACCCTAAATAATTGTTCCAACTTGTTTTCTAGATGGACGTGCATATGGGTTGCAACTAGGGAGGAAAACCCCCCGTTTAAGCTTGTTTCCATCCTTTTTCAGAAGAGGGCAAATAAGAAACAAGAGAAGTTGGTAAGAGATGAAGAAAATAGAGGAGATGAAGAAAATACTGGGGAATTGCATGGAAGAGCCAATCGATTGCCTGATGAAACTACCCATAAATGTTAACATCGGTTTCACAAATGAAACCTCAGATCGTTCAAGGCATGGTGACTTCCCCCATGGTGATATTACTGGGATGTGGGCATGTGCTGCAGTTCATCCCTGTTAGCACCACAATGAAATGAGGCACATTTTGTCATGAAAAACTCAAAACGCTACGAGTCCACAAAGACAGTTTCTGATTCTTTGCCAGCCCTAGGTTTTGTCTCCCGGTAACATCACAGATTAAAGCTTTTGTTCTCTCGTTTCTAGCTTGGGGACAAACTTATTCATGTTCACAAATACTGACTGAACTGTCTCATGTTGTGTTTTTCTCTGGGTGGGGTTGGATTTCTGCTTCAAGGCGGAGAAGAGATTTTTGCACTTTCTGAAATTTAAAGCCGATCCATAGTACTTCACTTGAGTCAAGTACGCTCTCTTACAATTGTGATGCTTTTATCAATCATGCAACCTGAACGAGAGACTGCTTGTAAATAAGACTCAATGCACTAGGTCAATTTGACTCAATTTCCCTCCGTTTTATTACATTTGCTGACTCATTTATTGTTTTCTAGTCTTCCAAACAATGCATTTACTTGTAGCTGTGTCATCTCAGACAGGGACACCAATGTTAGATCCAATCCATCTTCATCCCCGATATTTACTCTTGTCATGTTTACCAGTCTGAATCAGAATGATTAGCAACAAATAACTGCTAAATGCGTTCTTGACAAGCAGGACTGGAACCATCTTGTAGCATCTGGATTCCACATTGTTGCTTTTTTTTTTTTTTTTTTTACCATCCATGCTCAGCAGACTAATGGGTCCATAGGAAGGGGCTTTGCTGCTGCTTGAGCATCAGCGTTCAGCAGAGTAATGGGTCCATAGGAGGCGAGGAATGAGTCAGGGCCACGGCATGCTGGAAGCCCAGCAGTCTTCCCCATTCTCCAATGCCGTGTAGCACAACCCTGCTGAGAGTACAGTGTCATTACAGCTCCCGCAAACACGCAGAGACAGGGGCTCCTCATTTAACCAAACGATCACTTTGCTCCAAAGCTGCGATGAGACACTGAAACCCGTGGAGAGTGGGAGCTGTTTGAGGAGTTATTCAAACATTTGCAAAGCCAATAACTCCACTAAATCAACCAGGATGCCTCATATTGACTCATATTTGATTCTCTTCCCCTCCCCCACAAAAATCATAACGAGGCATCTAAAAAGATTAGGATTAAAAAAACGTAATGGCGTGCTCTTTGAATCTCGGTTGGTGTCAGGTTAGACATTAAGCGTGGTGGGTTTTAGATGGAACTTTATTAAATGTAATTGTGCTGATTATGAAGAAAGTGTTCAGCAAGAATCACTTGAGAAGATTGCAGGGATTATGAGATGATAAATGTCTGTTAAGGATATGAGCCCCTGGAGCAGCAGATCAGCTCTAGATGCCCTTCAAGAGCTTTTGGAAATTACCCATCTATGATCAAGCAGTCTACCTAACAAGTGGACGTTACAAGTGGATTTGTCCCTGTCTGCATCCATTTTCATGACTGTTGGCCAATAGTTTCCTGCAAGTCCCTAGTATATTTTCAGTGGCCCAGCAGCCAAAAATGAAAATAACCACTTTTTTCATGTATTTACCTTATTTATCACCAACAAATGTGTCATATTATCAGTTTAGAAATTACACGTCTCTTCCACCTATTTCGTTGATGGGCTTAAGTAAACAAAGTACCTTTGTAAGTAGCTTTGGATAAAAGCATCTGCTAAATGACTGTAGTGTATACCTGTAGCTGTTAGATAGCTAACTAATGCTCACGTGTTAGCACTAGTTATGAGCATCACTTGCCTGCGACAGGCCACATCCGTTTGATACCGGGATCTCCTGTCCACTCCATTTTTTTTCAACAATGTTAGAGCTCTTTCCTAAGCGACAAAAGGCTGTTAGTTTTTCACAGTGTGATATTCTGTGTTAATTTGCAATCAGCAATCTAGTTGCTGTTACGTCTCTTCATTCATACGCCTTGATAATAAAACAGGCCTGATGGGTTGTCAGCAAGCACACAGGCTTGCATCGAGGGGATGTTCATGATAATTTGAGGTTCCTTCATAAAATGATCCTCCTCAGTCCTTTGGGGAGTAAAAGTGTTACCTATTGCCCCTTTAAACCTAACCTAGTTTAGTTCAGTATTGTTATTTCATTTCCACCGTGATTAAACAGAAGTGATAACATACAACAGCACAATGCAGAAAAAAGAGAAGCAACTTGTGCAAACTATTGCAGAATGACAAAACCCAGGGGGCTTAGACAGACGGCTCACCTTAACACAAACAAAAGTAACAAACAACTACAAAAAATCAAGATGTCAAGCAGCTGAACTGGAAAATAGAAAATAAATACAACAAAACACAACCTGGTGGAAAGCGGAAACAGAAAACTCAAAAAACGCTTGTTCACTCTATTTAGTTTGTATATAGTCTGTGTTTCTACGTAAAAATGAGCAGAATGAAAACAGAAGACATCACTAAAAATATGTACAGGACGTCGTACTGCAGGTATGAGGTTCAGTTCAATTCTGCACTACTGGCTTGTTGAAGACAAGTGTTTTAATAACAGTATAGTTCGGTGCAGTTCATTCAAGTTGTTTCCGGAACAAAAAAAAAAAGTCAATCTTTAGAAAATAACAGAGATTTAAATGAACATGTTACCGTGTCGACAAAGGAGCAGGGCAGAAAAAAAGTGAATCTCCATGTCAAAAGAAGAGTTAATAATGAGCTTCCAGTGTTTCCTGTGTGAACCTCCTGGGAACGACGGCGCTGCAAACACATTCATACAGTTCAAAAACGGTTCCTTAAAAGACAACCGCACGAAAGTCAGTTTTCTAAACGTGGTGCTGTATTATGGTAATAGAGGAAGTACATAATGGAGAAAATACATCGTGGTCGTGTGTGGATGAACCATCTGCTCTGCCACAGCAAATTTGGAGTAGGTGAAGGTGGATACACTGGACAAAAAAACTTCATGTTGGTACTCCTCAGAATGCGTTTACACTATGGACACATAACATTTAAGAAACAAAAACTGAGCCGTCTTTTCATTTATTTTCACCATGGTCTAAATGCTGCTTCAGAGGCTTTTCCAGCGTAACAAGAATACAATTCTGGAGGGACACACTGAACACTGATGATACGAATGATATGGAGTTGGTGAAACAAGGTTGTTCTTTGAAAATAAAAATCTTGTACTTCCATTTTTTGATGTGTTTTCCACTTGAAGAGCTCTATTTCAAAATGCAAACCATCATCAAGTTCATCTCATCACATCTCATCTCATCTCATCACAGTCCTGTGATGTTGGTGATCTAGGAATGAAGCGTATTGCAGTTGGATTGTGAGTCACTAGGAATGCACTTGATCTCAGAATCATTTCTAGGTATTTCTCTCAGTGAGAGTGACGTTGCGTATACTGGCAAAAATGGAGCGTGGACAACACAATAGACATACGTATCACGCTAGATATACACTCCACATTTCATCAGCATGTGCATCCAGGCAGCTTGGCAAGGCATGGTTGCAGCTGTAGAGGAGTTATGGTGGGTCTCCAGCAGCATGTTGGGACCAGTTTACCAACAAATAGTTTTACTGCTACAACTAGTGGGAGTAACTGGATAAGATCACAGTAGTGGATGAAAAATAGCCAGTGAATTCTGCGCCCGCATGGCATAATGATGCTCTCCCTCTCAACATGGCGGCTGTGAGCCGGAGAAACGGAACAAAAAGCATTTATTAGGCTAGTAATTGCTGCACGATTAGCAGACGTGCTGTATTTGGCATGGCTTTAGGTTTTTCTGCAGAGTTTGGAAGAAATACACCTACTGGTGCCTCCTGATACAATAGAGCTGCCTCGGCGGCCATACATCCTGCATGTCTTACTCCCTCTCCCTCTCTTTCTCTCTCTTTCCACCCACCCCCGTGGGTCTCTCCCTCTATCAATCCTTCCCCCTCCTCTGCCTGTCTGGACTGGGACCAGCTGGCTTCATTAGGGGCCTCCTCCATTCCACATCGCCTGGTTTTGTCTGTTGCACATTTTTCGACTGTTTTATCTTAAGCGCTGTCCATCCCGGACCCTCATACATATTTTCTTGGCATTTCTGCAGCCACACAACTGGCTTCTAATGAAACAATTCATGTGTCCATTGTACAGCTTTTTTTTAATTAATCTTTGTGTCTGCCACCTCTTTTTTCGTTTGGATCCTCATTGTTTGCAATCACTGGGAGTGAATGGATTTTAATGGCTTGAGAGAGCAGTTGTTGGATTTTTGGGCAGCAGTTTGAAAGAATATCCAAACTCAAAGCAGTACCTGTACAGCGTTAACTTTTATTCCCTTTATCATCAAAGAATGAAGCAAAAATCTCATTTGTAATATTCCAAAATGAACATAAAGTGGTTTTCATGTTATCATGACCTTCTTCTAGTCGCCTGTCCACTAGCGTCACCTGATGCTGATATATTTAACTCTATTTATCCACATAAAATGCACTGAGATATGAATTGTAAATCCACATTATAACTGAGAAAATAAACAGTATTTTCTGTCACTCCGTTTGATTCAGCTCTCTTGCTGGATGATGTCCTCCCTTGATAGATACACCAATGACTTACTCCCTCAACTTTTTCCAATTTGTCACTATTTGGTTTGGGAGGGATTACAGGACTGGTGACTTCAGACCACAGATGGTTCTGTTGATTGTTCCTCAGCTTCTTGATAGGGTTAGGTTGATAGGCAGATGGCACTGGGAACGAGATGTTTTCAATGGGCAGAATGGAACATGGAGCAAGAAGTCTTCACCATGTGAGCCTATGGTATAATTTCATGGCATTTCTGGTGAAAATCTGGCTGATAAAATAAACACTAACAGAGCTCAGAGCGCTTGGATGCTCTCACACTGTTACGCCCAGACAACCTAAACACAGACTTTTCCTCATGCATTATTACTGACACATTGCAACTCTTTTTGACATCAATACATTTGGGTAATTCTATGCAGTCAGACACCCCAAATCAGAGATCAGACGTTCAAAGAAATGGTTTATTTAATTATATCTTTTCTCTCAGCGCGATCCAGATTGTTGTTTGGCCTGAGAGCAGCGTCTGGACCGGATGAAACCGGACTGACACACAAACCGAGCCACATTAATGCTACATGAATTAGTCATCGGGGCAACTGGGACATGCTTTGTAATTTCTGGTCAAAATCAAATAAATCCTTGGTTCTATGCTAAATGAGTATGATTTAGCCATGACTTTACAAAAAATAACGTTTACAAGCCACGCATTCTGGTTTTAACTGGTTCCAGACCAGTGTCAGGTCAAAGAATGCATGAAGATAACGTTAAAAAAAAAAGAAGAATTATGCTCTGATACCTCATGAAACAATAGGCAAACCAACCTGGACCATAGCTATGTTATTTGTTTGTGTTGCTTCTTGCATGAGACTGCCTGGTGGAAAGATTTAATCTGATGCTTTATTTATGGTGTGTCATTATTTATTTATTTGATTATTTTGTAAATTATTTATCTATTGAATTATTAATTCTTCTTCATGACTTTGCTTACATTATTCATGACTTAATTTGAGATTATTGCATCAAGATGCCGCATTGTTGCAGTGTTGGGTCGCCTTTTCACATCAAGTCAGACACGGATATTAAATCTACCTCTGAGGCTATTTTTCGCAGAACTGAAGGAAGTAGAAAAATGATCCTGAAAGCACGTTATTAACATACAAACTGCCGTCACACCAGGAAGAGAGAGAGTGATTAGTCACACAACATACGTTGAATCACTCTTTGATTGATCATGCTAAGGTTTGAGATACAGTATGAATAGCAGACCATTCTACGCTGGCTGTTGTAATGGCTCGCCATTGTAGATGTTTCACTTTTTGATTCATGCTTTCTGCACTACGGCTGGAATACTGCTCCACCCCGCAGGGGAACTGTTTGGAAAATCAAAAGTTCTTTTTTCAGATGCCATCAGGCACAAGGAATAGTTAGTCCTCTGAGGGACAAGAGTTGTATGCTGCTATTAAGATGCCTATTTATTTTTTTGTCTCTAAAGTTGCCCCTTTTCCAGGACTTGACAATTAAGTAAAAGGGGACTCAGATCAAATATGTCAAACTGAAGCTGACTAAAAGGATACAGCCATCTATATCTGCAGTCGCAGCATTGCATGTATAGCAGGTCTGCAACCTTTGACCCTTGCACTCCTTAATATTAGTTGAATTTAAGCTTATTCCCCTGTTGCACCCATTGTAAGTTGCTCTTGATCAGAGCATCAGCTAAAGGCCTAAAATGTAGACGTAAGCGTAAGAGTCTGCTTATGTAAGTGTAAAGAATCAAAATGTTGAAAGCTGATTCGGTTCCTTCTCTCCACAAACACTCCTAATCTCTGCATCAGTGGAGATATTTCAAGTCTTCATTGGGACCTTGTAAAATTTAAAAGCCCAGTGTTTTGCTACGTGCATTATTGACAGTTCAATTCATATCAGCCGACATCTCCTAAGCGTCGCTTGCCGGATCAAGACTGGTGCGTTATCTGAATTGGAAGTGGGAAACTAAAGGAACCTGTCATGTTGCATTCAGAGGGAAGAGGTGTGTGCATCACTGTCTGATGTATGTGCTGCAGAGATAACAGTCCCATGGCGGCACACTGGGGCAACAGAATATTCCTCTTCATCATCCTGCGCTGCCACTAGTACTGTGACACAGATAATAACTGTTTGTATGCAACCCATCTCAAAGCAGCAGCATCCTCTTAAGGCTCTTAGAAAACCATCTTGTCTCGTACTGTACGTACGATGGTAGCAACATGTCAGATGTTGGCAAATAATATTGACCATATCTTTATCTGCTCTCATCAGAAAGATCCAAGAACATCACAGTTTATTTTTCTTCTTATATTACATCCAATTCATTGGGCACAGTAGTCATGAACAGCCTATATACACTTGATTCACGGAAAGGTTTCATTCCCAAATAAGATAGAAACCATTTGGAAAATATGACACCCGATTGCTTTATTGCACTAAAATATAACTCATTGAGAAATGCAATTGTTTTTTTGCATTTTAACACCTTTATTTATTTTTGCGTTTTGAATTGACACCTTTCAGTTTCACACTAGATTATTTTCATGATGCTTATTTTCTTTCTGCATTTTTTTATGTTCAGACTGCGACCGGACAACCGAAACACTTCCACACAATGTTTTTGGTGAGGCTTGTTTGAGGAAGGTGTGCTTTAAAGTAACAATCCAGGACATTTTCAGCTAAATAAATGTGTGTCGTGCTCCTCTCTATCACCAATTGATAGAACACAGTAGTGATCCAACCTCTAGCCAGTTCATGAAAGCTTTTCCATTTGTTCTAAACACAGCTAGGTCTTTCCTGGGAGAAATTCTCTGGCGCACAGGAAGTGATGCGCTTTACGTTTTGTTTGTAATAAACAGAAGAAGAACTGGGTAGTTAGCATGAGCAGCGATAGCCACCATGGCTGAACCTACAGAAACTCAAACTCCATCAACAGAAAATCCAAGGAGAAAGACGTCACAGTACTGGACACACTGTTTGATTGACAGGTGATGTCTCAGCAGTGACCACTCCAGAGATGTCTCTAAGAAATCTAAAAAATGAGGCTCTCACAGACAACCACTTTAATAAGTGAGATATCTCTGGTTTTAAGGACATCTTGCCATGTTTTGACGACAAACTCAAATCCTTGTGAACTTGCTCGAGCTCATTTTTGTGCAGAACACTCATGGAGTAAGTCAATGTCAACGTTACCCAAGTGCCAATTTTAAGGGCCTTTTATGAATTGGACCCTGGAGTCCGAGGCCCCCTCAGATCACCTCCATGATGCACTTTGTATGAATGCATGTGACAAACATCTGCCTTCATGACTCTTCCCCCCCACACAGCTCAAACTTGTGAGTGACGTGACTATAAAAAGTAGACGAAACTGTAAATCATGAGACGTATTGTAAAATGTACTTCTGTCTTCTCGCGCTCCGTAATGGAGCAGTCATTATAATTATTTTATGGGACTGAAGTTTTTAAAAACTACAAGAATGCATTACTCTGCATAATGAACAGATGTTGTGGCAACAAGCACATACATTATGCATGAAAAATTATTTCAATTTTAATTGTAGATGCTGATTTATTGAGACAAGTCTAGCTTACAACAGTAATAGATTTAGGATGTGCTTTTGTTGTGTTATTTTCATAATTAATAATAGGGAGGCAGCACATTATATATGCTTTGTCTTTCTAAGGATGAGAAGGCTTGAGCTGCAGCAGAAAAAATACTGAACTTTAAAACCACACCCAATTAATATTACATAAAACTTAAACCCTTTTGAATGAAAAATAAGAAATTCCCCCCTATTGCCTTGTTGCGTGTCGTCTGTGTTTCAATTTGCACAAGAAAAAGAGAATAACTGACGAGATAAAATTCAATATAATTATGGAATGGCAAGGTTAAGTACCGTGGCGTGTACAGTGACAGGAAAAAGCGGAGAGAGGTCATGTAGTATTTGCTCTTGTAGACATAAGAAAATATATCAGGATTAGATGAGAATAAAGCGAGAGGACAAATACATCTCACTCTGCCTGCTGCAGTCAATCTCATCCTGTTAGATCTTTTCATATCCTCAGTTCTGGTTAAACGCTCACTGGAGTAGATAAATCATCCCTTCAAAAAGATCCACGTGTGTGTGTGTGTGTGTATTTATGTTACCATGTTAGTTCATATCAATGTATTCCTGCACCACTGTCACCAAGACAAGTCTCCCCGCATTGAATGTACTTGGAAGAGGAAGTTGTTCTGACGTGAGTTTTCAAATTAATGATGTTTGCAAATGTTAACGAGTTTCACAGACTAGAAGTTTTGACAGCATGTAGGGTTACACTGATATGAGTAAGGCTGGTGGAAACGCCTCTAAAGCAGCATTTAGGGGACTAAAGGTGTCCATTGAATCCCAGGATAATAGTAATAATAACAATCTTCCCATTGATAGCCAGTGTGGCAATTATACAATAAATAGGCAATTAAACAAACCGTATATAGTATGGACTATAAATTGGTATTATATGTCAATGTCTGTTGTTTCTGTGTTTTTCACTTGTGCTGCATTCGGGGGAAATTCCAATCAAATCTGTAACAATATTGAATCTTGAATGTTGAATCTAGAGGACGTTTCTAGCAACGATTCACACTCCAAATGAACCGGATTGATTGTACATTTGCAGTTATGCTGGTTGTTGAACATTTTTCCAAACGGCCTCATGTGGTTCCTGCGTTGAGGCCTTCAAATGACCTGGTTAGACCAAGACGAGTGACTTTAATTCTGCTGGACACTCAGACACAATAGTCCTCCAAACAGAGCAGAACTTGGGGAAACAACTCCCAGGTTTGGTACATGAGGAGGTACATGAAGCGGGATGGAGTTTGGCTCCACACAGTAGAATTAATGATTTGAAGACACATAGTTGGTGAATAATTGATTCCAGCCCCGAGGATGGTTAGGAGCTGAGTAAAAGACTAATAAATCATTTGTGGTGCTGCCAGTTGTCACTTTCAATTATTTCTGGGTTTGTGATAAACTGCTGCACCTGCCAGCTGCTGGTCCCACGATTCCTTGGAGCAGAAAGCGACGACTTTACCCAAACTTTGCTCCTTGCCATGCCTTAATCCTTCCAGATGGCTGCACTTTTGGAGGCATGGTGTCTATTCATAATATAAAAACGGCTGAATTAGGGATTACAGTGCACATAGGTTTGTTTATCATCAGCATTAGGGTGCGATATTTAGTCATTATACCTATAAATCCAAGTCTGCATCTGTACCGGCTTGGTTTTGACTTATCCAAGGTATCAAATAAACGAGAGGAGGTCAACAAGGCATCAAGTTCAACGTCAGCCAAATCAGAGAGCCAGTTGAAACTTGTGTTTTTTTCAATCATTTCTTGTACTACATTCAAATGTTGTATGTATCCAGAGGCAGCAAAAAGTTGAACTTTTTCTAGCCACTTGATGATCCAGTGACAATAATGTACCCTCCTCAAGAGTCCTCGAAATTGGAAACTGAAGCCTTCCAGGAAGAATCGTTTCATCATGGTTTGTGGAGAAGAATTTGGAGAAGAAGTGGACCGCCTGTGCAGGTGCTGAGCAAACAGCCCTCTACACCAGGTGCAATGGTCTGTCAGCAAGGTGTGTACAGGATCTTACTCGCTAATGGCCGAGGAAATTTGAGAGAAAGTCAAGATTATTCCAAAGAGGGACAAAAGTAGATGTTAGAATAGAGGAGATGATGCTTTCATTGACTGATTGATTGATTGTTTGATTGGCCGATTGCCTGCAGTTGTGTGAAGCTTTTTCCTAGGAACCTGGTGAAAGAAAGTTGGTCTAATCTGTTCCAATCCTTTCATGTCATCCAGCATAAAACCCAATTTATTTCCTTTCATTTATCGCAGATGCTTAAGCCAGTCCTCATCATCATAGCTTCTGAAGAAAAGAAGAAGAAAAAAAAACAGGTCTATCACCCCCTCCCTCATTTGACAAGTATAAATCTTACTGATTAACACTGTTGTACATTCACGTGCATTTCCAGTTTATTTCAATATAACAGATTGCATGTTGTAGTTATATGAGAATGTGTGTCTAGGTGTAAAGTCTTTTTAATTCTGCGCCACAGCAACACATTGCCATTGTTAGCATATGTGAGATGTGTCAAAAATGTTTGTCACATGTTCAAGTGAGCCTAATGCACAATGTTCTACAAGGAAAACCTTGTCAGGTGAATAATTGCAGAGTTACAGATCACGAGCTCCTGTAGGCCATCTCCCCGGAGCAGCGCTCAGAGCCCCGAAGTGCTTCTCTAGGTAAACTAGGTGTACTGCATGGTTCAAAGAGGACCTTAACGTCCTGATCTGATCCATGCTGGTCCCTCTGGTCTCTGTTAACCAGAAAATGACTTCAACACAGGACTAATATGAGTCATTTGTAGTAATTAATAGATAATCAGTGATTTTAATCCTGTGTGAATCTGCCGTGTCTGAAATTCCAGCACAAATCACCTACCGGATTTTGGTGAACAAAGAGGTCCTGATAATACTAATCCTGAAAATCCCGAATCAAACTCAAATTCACTCAATTTGTTTGTGCCTTGCAAATTGTTTTTTCTTCTTCTTCTTCTTCTTCTATGCGTGTGATTTCTATCGTCCTCCTGTCATGGAAAATGGAGGCAGGAGTAGAATCAATAGAGGAAGACATGAACACATTTTGAGCACAAACTTAAATCAGAAAGTGACAAATTGCAAAATCTTGACCTTACTTCAATTCAGTTCAATTTCAATTGCATGAGTTTCATGAAATGCAATACTTACAGGCTTTTGACAGTTTGATATCTACTATTTTATTCTGTAGACTACAACAGTGCAGATGAGCGTGAACACTATACCCTATCAACACATTACCTTATATTGTGCACTACGCACTACAAATACGATTCAATATTGTTGACGAGGCTCCAGTTGAGTAATTGCTATTTTGGTTGTATTGCACCGTGATAACATTGCATTTGACAGCTGATAGAGAGCAGGGAAGCATTAAGGAGACAGTGGTGGAGTGTGGTCCATCTGTGAGGGGAAAGAGAGAGAGACGGAGGCAGAGTGTGAGGCAACCCCAGAGGGGCTGCAGGCGCCTCAAACAGCATTAGCGGGAGGTGTCCCTGCCTTCACCGCAGCTTTCACGCCTCACTCCTCCTCCAACGCAAATCAGAGGCAACACAAGTTATCCATTTGAGATATTGAGTCGGTATGGAGATAAAGCATGCACTTACGCGCCACGGTCATGAGAAAGATCAGCAAGGGACCAACAGCCTGTTTATCTGTCTTCCACATTAGTGCAAGCAGGCGCTCACTGCGGGTGGCATGAAATATTCAAAGGAGAACCTCGTTCCACTAACTGACCAGAGACCAGTTGCCACTTGTGTCCCTGGGTCGGGTGAAAGTTATGACTTATTGATTGGGTCAAACCGGGTTGCTTCTCCCTGGTTGGTGTTGGGATCTGAGATTCTTAATCATTCTTTAGAGTCTCTCTTCTCGTTTCAGTTTAACTTTATGGCTTTTTTAACTACACAACTCTCCACCGAAGGATGTTTTTGTTGTTTTAAGACAACTGTTCCTCTTAAAAATGTGTTTACCCATGGGAGGCTGATTGCCTCAGATACCACATGCTCACACAAACTATCACCTGGGTGTTGGCGTCTCCTCGTACAACCACAGTCTTGAGGGTTTAGAGCGTTCTGTCAATGGATCAGAAATGTTCAAATATGGGCGGAGCTTGACAGGCCACGGGTAGATGTACTGCATTGTGGGATGTCTTTCACTAATCACACAGGTTTACATCTTTCTAATGTCTGTTAATTGTAAGAAAAGCCTTTGTGAACTGCATTTTTTGCGAGGCACAGACATTAGAGGCACGTGATCGAATTCGCAGCACACACTGCTGGCGTAGGATCAGCGGTGCTTGGAGCTGAAAGCCTGCCAGAGCAGCCTGCCGGGCCACGTGACTGGCTGGGAAGTGTGACGGGCGATGGTTTTGGAGTGAGTGGTAGATGAGGCTGATGGGGGTGGGGGAGGGTAGATAGG
>OOFE01007725.1:8996-20117 GCA_900323365.1 Monocentris japonica | reverse complement strand
CATGATTGTGTGTGTGGGTGTGTGTGCAAGAATGGAACACACACACACACACACACACACACACACACACACAGCCCCAGGTGGCATTTGCTGGCATAGACTGCCTTACCTGATGATACTGTATGCATCAATGAGCGCACCCAGAACAAATGCAGCGCTTACCCAAAGTGCACTGCTCTGAGTGCAGATTCTCTTCTGAATGTTTGACTTACATTCAGAGAATTAGGAGATAAACAATATCTGTGGAAGCATATTCACAGCTATCATACACTTATATAATACCTTTTCCCAGGACTGACTGGTGTATTTATTACTATTAACCACTGTTAGAATCACCAGCAACAATTTTGGCATCCCAACTATGATATGAGAATTGGTAAGCAAAATGAGAAATGAAGCAATTAGAGAGGTTCACATACATTATTTAGCTCTCATTAGCTTCCTGTGACACTGCAGGCTCCAGACCAATGAGAAGTGTTGGCCAGGCTTAGGCAATTAGTAAAATTAGTGGCACAGGATTTGGCGTTGGTTCAGGCCACATGGCCCAGAAGATACCAGACCGGTGTCAGTCGTGTAATTTATAACTTTGCACATGAAATAATGGGTTTGAAAAATCACTGGGGCTACCGATGTGTCAACCTGTATTATCCAGGAGACAAGGGTTGTCCCCTGGATAGAGGGAACAGCGCCGGCTTCCCGAAACGTTCAGGGCAGCGGATATTGCAGTCGGCCATTTTGTGTCTCCCGGAGAAAAACGGGGGACAGAGGTCCAAGCGGATGGTAATTAGCAGTCTGGGTTGTGTTTGTTTTCATTTTGCGCATGTTTGGGCTGATAAAGTTTGACTTGCCAAAAATCCCAGTCCCGTGCTGGATTCTGCTCAAGCTGTTCCCCAGCATCCTTCAGGAATGATGGGAAATCTTGCGCGCTGCCACTGGTCACAGCACAAACAGACGGTGGTAATCAGTGATTAGTGGACATGTTACAGTATACAGAGATAAGCCCGCAACCCCCCCCAACCCCTCAGTCTGAATCAATATGAACTGCACGAAACGTACATGTTTGGTGATAGATATTCTACGATTACCCAGCACAATAAGCCGTAATATTGGGTCCCTGTTCAAATCCATTTGTGCAACAGAGATTGAGTAAGGGCATCGGTATTAACTTCACAAGGAGCAAACCGCCTGCCAAAGAAACACCATTCTGTTCAAACAGGCCATTTTATTACAAAGTCTCGGTCCCCTTTAGGTTCTGAGATCCGCCGCCTACTTCAAGTGCTTACTGTAGGTCCACATCCAACACTAGTGCACGGCTAAGTAGCATTTTGCAGCCTCTTTATCATTACGGGAAGGGGGGGAGGAGAAGAGAGAGAACAAGCAAACCAAATAAACAGGTGTTGTGTGCTTTAGAGAAAGCTAGCGCTAGCGTGTCTGGAATAGAGAGGCGTAATTATACTGCGCTGGATTATGGAAGGCATGGTGCATGTTGATCACACCAGGTACGCTCACTGATGTCCTGTTATAATACTTAAATGTGTCATTAATAATTCATTTGGCTGCCAGCCCTTCCATTTTTCATGCACCTGTGTTGTCGACGTGAGCGACGCCGTGTCACCGCCGATGACGGCTACGCAGTTCATCACGGAGAAGACATTTTTTTGCGGTGACACACAGTTATTTGTCTCGTACGAACCGCTGACAACGTCCGTATTGTAAGGACCGACTCCCTCCTCCAGACTGGCCGAGGGTTTTGCTTTCTCCGTGAACTGTCTGAAAAGGCTCTTTCCCCATTTTGCTTTGCAGTAAAAGCTTTTATAGAGTCGCTGTCCCGAATGAGGGCGAGGACCTTACCCCGAGAAGCTTTGAGTAAGAGTTAAAACTTATAATCCCAGTCAATAAACCTGACAAATGATGTGGCAGCGTTTGCCTCTTTCAATGGGAGTGCAGGCCAAAAAGCATTAATGAGGCGATCAGCTCCCCTGTGCTATCGCTTCATTGACTTTGGCCTGCTGTGGAATGGAGTGGACCCGACTATCCTGCTTGATGAAGAGTTGTCCTCATCTTTAAGACCCCCCCGAACACACACACACACACACACACACACACAAATTAAAGGACCGCATCCTTCAAGGAGCAAACTTGTCAAACAATAGTAGAGAGACAAGCAAAACAAGCAAACAAACCCAGAAACAACAACAGCGGCCACAGGCACAATCAAGTTTGTCCTTGAATTTCCACACCTGTGAGCGCTGAACGTGGCGGGGCCATTTGTGAATTGGAGTGAATGCGACATGTTTGTCCAGCGTCAACTCGGCGCGTGTTTATCCCCGTCGTTTTTCCAGCATTGTTTGTCTTTTCTTTGTGGTGCTGAAATGCTCAAATTGCATTTCTCAGATGTTGGTTCCCTGGAGGTGTGCGCTTGGCGGCAGGTGTCTGCGGGAAAAAACGAAAGAGGAAAGGGAGAGGAAGAGGGACTGGGAGAAAGAAAAAGAGAACGCGGGAGAGAGAGAGAGAGAGAGAGAGCTCTCCCACTCACTCTCCAATGCAGAGCTAAATTTATGCTGAAATGCTTCATCTGCCATACATGCTCTTTAGCAATGTAAATGCATCTTGCATCAATATGGCGCGTCTTACACAGTAGAAACTTTTTCACAGTTAATTGTTTTTGGCGAAAGGTGCCAAACTGTTCAGAAATACCGCAGAGAAAGATGCAAGTTGTGAAAGTTTCAAGCGTCTATCTATTCCAGGTCGTATAGCCAGACAAGCAGGATGCCTCTTCAACACGTGCTGCTCCATTCTTTCATTTTCAATTAACTAACCTTGACATGCGCTATTGTTGACAAATGCAATACAGTACGGCAGAATCTCCCTTTTTTTTTTTTTTTTTTCCTCTCCAGGCGCTGAATAGCATATAATAGATATTGAACTGTAAATTTCAATTGAAAGCCTGGGTCATTGTGCCTCATTGACTTTAGACCACAAAAAACCAAATGATGTCTTAGTTGAGGGAAATATATCAAAGGATATCAACAATTACGAGTCCTAAACACGCCTGGAGACGTGCCTGGCGGGCGTATAGCGGCATGTTGAGCTGATAAATATGCATGTAAAGACGCTCCCAGGGGAATAACATGCCTGTGATTGATAGCTTTGGAATTGAAGGATGTGTAAATTCCTTTTATTCTGGGGGTTGTGCTGTTGTACCACCGAAATACATAGCACTTGTTAAAAGTTTTACCAACTTTATAATCCTTAATGCCACATCTGTTTGCTGTCTTTATAGCGCCTGTAAAACGTCATTAAATTATTACCACCAGCTGGCCTCATTGCACAATAACCTCACTTATCTGTTATTCTCTGGGAATACTTTTGATTTATAGACCCTCTTAGAATAAATGATATTTTATACATATGTATATATAAATAAACAAGGGGAAATGTGCTCTCTTAAATAATTCATGAGTTGTACTTTGAATAAGTTTCTTGGTGGAAGTTTATTTTTCCTGCAAGTGCAAAAGAGTTGTTCTTTTTTTTTTTTTTTTTAAGACAGACACAGTTTGAAAGATGGCGCCACGTGAAAGCAGGTTTGTCTGGTGGGGAGAATCATTCCAACAGGAAGAGAGCTTTATTTTCAAAAGAAACCTTGAATATTTTCTTGACTGTTTTTTTTGAGGAATATTGTGAAAACATCCTGTGAATCGGTGGTTCTGGATCAACAAGATTTTACAACCCATAAACATGGTTTTAATCCAGTTCAAGCCACATTATTACTTTACACTAGATCCTAAATAGTTTTACTAAAAATAAAGAAAAACAAAGGGAGGATTTAACAGCTTCTCTAAATTATTTAATCTATATCTATAAGTAGTGTCAATTTTGGTTATTTTAATAATGATAACACAATATTGATTCAAATTCAACACCGCGTCACTCCACTCTGAAGAATTCCAGCACCCCCTAATGTCAGTATGAAGCTATTGAAATTAAAGGCAAAAATGGAGCACACAAATAGTAGAAGAGAATAGTAGAAGAGCAGTTTGAAATAGTCAGTAAAGAAACAAATAGAAAGCAGGTAGAGGGTGTTCTCTATGGCTACGGCTGTGCACATAAATAGCACGCGCCCTGGAGTAGCAATAAAGGCTGTTTGCGTAGCTGCTATATGTTTATCGTGCCCAGAGAGTATGTAATGATATATTATTGCTCTAGGTAGAGAGAGCATGTCCTATGTGCTTGGTCCTCTTGGGTATTATTGCTTCAGAAGAGCTAAACTGGAGAAGGAGGGCGAGGTGGAAAGAGGGGGGAGCAAAGGAACAAGACACGATATTAAAGATTAATAAGGTGTGTGCATAAACCTGCAACTCTCAAGAGAAATTCTTTTCATTTAGCTATAGTCTTATATTTCACGCCGTATTTAAGTAATGGTATATTACTGATGTATTTTACTCACTTTGAAATCCAGTCTGTTTGATGACCCCTCCCCCTTTAAACTATACCTGTCAATCATCAGAGAAATCGGGCTCTTTTGGATGCAACTGCCGTAATAAATATCCGGTTGGGCAGGCTTTGTGGAAACGAGCTTATTAATTTACGGTTCGTCATGACGGGAGAACGGTCGTTTCAAAGTTTTTCCACAAATTTGGAGGATTAAAGGTTAAATCCACTGTGAAACAAAACCCATTTAGGCCATTTTTCTTATCTGGACAGCTTTGTCTGAGAACACGAACAGGCCTCTCTCTCCGCCTGAAACAACGAGAACCAAGACTCATAACACCTTCAAGAGGCAAAAACCATTGATGATAAATGGGGTGACTGACTAACTTGTGTAACACACTGTGACGACGGGCCGACCACGGGGTTATTTTCCTGGTTTATGGACACGTATTCTGGTTCAGAACTTCTAAATAAAATTGTTTTGGGTGTAAAAGCTCGAACAAACATTCTACGTGTCCACATAAAAAAACAAAGTAATATAAAGACGCTACAGGTTTGGTTTCTTGATGACAGATTAGAGTCCTGCTTCTCTCGTCTCTAGCTTTAGAAGAGGGTTGTGCATATTTACCAATATTTCCTTTTTCAATATCATAAGAATACCATGTGTGAATTGTGCTTTCGGATGGATTATTGCTTTAAATTCTAATTAAAAAAGTGGAACATGTGCACACATACAGTGCTTACGCATGCGCACACATGCACACACACACACACACACACATACACAAATACAGAGAGTATCAGTGTGAAGCTCAGAATAAAGGAGGCTGTGAATTTGGCCAGGTTTCTGTGTCAGAAGCAGCCTGTATGTATGTATGTGTTTGTAGGCTTTAGAAGGCTCTTTTTTCACACCCTGCTGCTTCCCCCTGATAATTTAATGTCCATATTCTTCTCTTCAGGCATTAAAACCTTCAGAAGTTCATTCTCTGCCTTTGTACTCTATGAGGCTGCACAGTGGGGCTGGGAAACACACACCACACTCCCCGGGTCTTCTGTTGTATTGCCTAACGAGTGCCCAACCAATTACCAAGTTCAAACGCTCGCTATCAGGATGTTTTTGCAGCTATCCACTGATTTGGCCAGTATTGACACAGTATTTGTTTTTTTTTTCCTCCTCAAACTGAACATCTAATAAGGATGGATGTTGGTGTCACTACATGTTACATGTTCTCAAGGATGACGAGGCAAATAAAACTTCATACAATGTTCTTCAGTGATACTAGTGAACACATGATATGCACTCTTTAAAAGGGCCTTGTGTCATTTCGGACATATATACGTGTGTCTGCTTTGGGACAACATACATTTTTGTTGCTTTTCAACACTACATATGGTAATAACAACATACTGTATATACTGTATCAAAAGTGCCAAAAACGTTCAGTTTGTGACATGATGCCCCCTCTGGCAGCCATATTGGAGGGCCACAGCTTTTGGGTGACACACAGCTGGTTGTGGTTTGACTGAGAACGGATCATTTTGCAGCTGATTGATTTTGTGTTTAGAATGTCTTGTTAGCTAGCTAACCACATCATTTGATTATCTATCACTGTCCTGCTAACGTACAGTACCTAGTAGAAGCTAACGTTAGCAGTGGCTTGTAGCATGTTAACATTAACCTTGATTGCTTTGCTAAATTAGCCTGCTGGCTAGTTAGCTAGCTATCAAAGCTATCAAAGCAACTGTTTATTTAGGCTATAAACTGGCTGCTTGCTACAATTTAGGGATTAGGAAAGACAGTTTCCTGTGTCCCAGCATCCAATACTATCAAACTATTCACTTTTACTGGACATGCAGCCACACCACAAAATGTTTTTTTAGGTATCTCTCTTTTTCTCGCCACTGGACGTCCATGATGCCACCGTCCATGGTTGCTTGGAGATTTGTCACATAACTGCAAAGCCAAGTCAAGTTTATTTATGCAGCCCTTTATCACGAACGAGCCTCAAAGGACTTTACAGGCCTAACTAGGTCAGGCTGATAGACAATCAAACCATCACACACAGTTGATGCAGAATGTTGACAACATCATGCCAAAGTAGAAGGCCTTACAGGAACGACTCAGGTGAGTCAGCTGAAAGTCAATCAATTATGACAATTAAGATGTTACACAATACAATCAGAACGAAAGCACATAAAAACAGGTAGTGACAGGTAGAAGAGGACTGAAAGGACGTCACCGAGAGGAGGACATAGTGAGCCGACGTAATCTGTCTAAATTAGCCCAACCTGGCCGGCACCACCAGCCTAAGGCCTCCATGAAGACAAGGAGAAACTATTTGAGAGAAAATGGAAGAAATCTTGGGCGGCACAATTCAAAGAGGCTCCTCCCACTAGCATGGCTGGGCGTGCAATAGATGACACAAAATATAGTGCAGGCCGTATGCAGTTCTGTGTATACAGTTCAAGCCTCTATTCGACAATTTTTATCAAATTTGTTCACTTACTCACATTCCTGTCACAGTGTCGTTCCCCCACACATTCATTCTGCACACGGCTAGCAGTAGGCCCCCTAGATAGTCCACTCCATTGTCTCCCATCTACTTGTTCGCTCGCTGTGAGGAACAGGCCTCCCTCCTCTGTGTACAAGTCGTTGTTTTTTTTCTTCCTGTGCGGTAAACACACTCATTTGGTGAGAGAAGGATGGTGTCTGATTTCCCCGGGGGGGGCTCTGAAGGGCCTGGAGATCTACCTGTCAGCACACCTGAGCTCCTCAGCGCAACCCAGCCTGTCTCGCTGACACCGCCACTTGTGTTTACAGAGACGCCGAGACCAAAAAAGGTAACAGGGGTCGTCGTCCTCCAAGCGTGGCTCAGTGTCACGGGGTCCAGGGAAACCGGGGAGGTGGCTTCGGGATGCGTCAGAAGTTTCAGGAACTGAACATTTGCAATATTTTCATCTGTAGAAAGCACAAAAGATGGATTACAGGAGAATCAGGCAACACTGAATAGACCATTAATTTGATAAAGCTGAGTTTGAATGCTCATGAAACTATGTTGACAGCCTCAGGGAAACAGACAGCTTCTTCAATTAACAATTGATGCTTATATAAGAGCATCCGTCTCGAAGTTATTCATGGTTCCTTATGCCAGTTGTTGTCATAAATCCATATGTATGCAAGTTAATAGATTTCCTCCGCTGTATGACAAGATTTTCCTTCTCCGTCTGACCCTGCCATATGTCATATGTATCCGTATTCACTGTACAAGAACATCCAGTCTGTTACAGAATACAGCTTGTGAAGGAACACAGACCTGAAAGTATATTATTAGCACATCTAAGTTTCACGTTCATGTTTTAACTTGATATAGACATAGTCCTCCAGGAGCTGAAAGTATTTTATGACCCTCGGGCTCATGAAACCATTTTGAAACCGAGTGTACACTTTCAAAAACGTAAAGTTTACATTTTGGAGATAAGTTTACACCCAACAGCAGAGATGCCATTTGTTACATTTCCACTGTCCATATACTCACTGTAGAACAATGTTAAGTCTGTCTGATGAGAATTCAGTCTGTGAAGGAGTACTGACTGTAAACCAACATAATGCAATGGATATTGCAGCTGTTGCAGAAAAACCTTGCAACTCCAATTTTGATGATATTTATGTTTGGAGGGTTACATGGTCCTCTATTGATGGAGCCAGCTTCATGACCCCAGGCCCCATGACACCCATTCAAACCCATGACATGCCATCAGTCTGAAAAGAAAGCCTGTTTTTCTGAATTGTTTTTGGAGATGCAAGGTTTTCATCCTGCACTGGAAATACGATGAACGCATTTATCTCTTACTGGAACCTGGAAAGAAAAGGGAAGCAGCGCCAAGAGAAACACAGGCATTAACATGCTGTCTTGTTTTCAGGTTCATACGGTGACAGAAGGGTGGATGCATTTGACGCCCCCCCAACCTGCATATCAACTACATCTCCTGCCACTGCCAGCATATTGATGTCTCACCCCTCCACCTCGTCTGTACAATCTATTCTAAGTGACATAATGTCACAACACAAACAAGATTTATCATTTAGTGTGAAAAAAAAAAAGATCCACACACACTTCACGCCTTATTAAGTGTCAAGTTCACTGATGAACTTGAGAAGTGTGATATATGGTGGACAGGTGTGAATACTATGACAGAGAGGTGGTTGTATGTGTTGCTTTGTTCCCGTGGGTTACCCCCCTCCATCCTGTGGTCTAATACGAACTCATATGAAGGGGAAGCGATTTGCCGCTGTCAGTGAAAATTGTTTTTACAAAAAGTTTTCAGGGATTCAGAAAAGCATCTTATTTTCCCATGCATTTTTTAATTGTATCACAACCTTGCTCAACCTGTGAAGGACCAAAGTCAAGTAAAACCATAGAAGCAGTTGCAAGGGTTTTCTGCAAGAGAAGTGGTTCTGCACACCAGTGTTGGGTGCAACGGGAGGAAAATGTTTGATTAACAAAGTGAAGTAAACCTTGCCCCAACACTGCCCACTGTGTTAGCTTACAAATTCACAATTTAATTCAGGAAAAGAAGAAGCACTACATTTCAGTCCCCAAAACTTTTGGCAAGCTATGTGATTTGTTCCCAATTCTTCAGTTTGAATTGATATAAATGATCTATTAATGATGTAATGCATGAAGAATAGAGGCATTTCAATGTGCAAGGATGTGCTTCTGAACCCTTTTCTCGCTTTACTCTTCCATGCTTTGTATAATGGCGTCATTGTCCAAGCACAACAGAGGGTCAGTGGATAGTTCATCTTGTGATTGAGATATGCTCCTGCAGGGCTATACAACAGGTCATACGCTGCAGATTACAGTAATCAGATCATATGATATACTGTATTCACTGGCAGTATTCACAAATCTATATCATATTATACCATGCCATTTCTAGTTATCCTTAAGAGGCAACCTCAACAAACAGCCACGTCTTTGTTCATGTAAAGACTCAGTAGTTGGTGTGTCATTGTGAGGTCATCGTCGGGTCTTAATGTCACTGATTAAATGTAAGGGAGAATTCATGCAACTAACTATTGGCAAAGGGCAGTTTATTGTGCACATATTACCAACTGTACCAAATATTTCATAATATTTCTCTCTGCTTCACGTTATTTAGTTTGGAAGTTGCCTGGCAGTGAAGCAATAAACAGCTTTGTATTGCACCAAGCAGAGACACATTCGTTTTGTTGGGTTTTCTTTTTTTCTCACAAAGAAACAGAATCACCAACTTCCCAAACCCGCTGTAAAAACTAGAGCGTGACAGCTGCATTTAAATATGAAATAGCTGCAGATTTGGTTTCAGACACCTTGTACTGTGTGCAAACAAAGCCACCATTTCCACCAGAGAAAAGGGAGTGAATTTAAAGCACCTCTTTGTCGTTGTTCAGAACTGTGTTGCCTTTGTTTCCCATTTGTCTCTTTTTTGGGGAAAGAATGGGATGAAATATTTTTAAACAGTAATTACCTGGCGAGGATCCGACATGCAGGGATTAATGGGTGACTGCGGAGCGTCAGGTTCGGCAGTGTGTTGGAAGGTAAGGGGGCGTGGGGGTGCTGGAGGATGCTGCACTGTGCTGAACACAGAGAACCAGAGACTGGCAGAATTCTGCTGCAACTGTCTTTTCTTTATCCAAGCACAAGTCACTGTCTCACGCCAAGTCCGTCACAAATGAACAAGACAGATTTAGCCCTCTCGCCTCATCCCACTCCTTCCAAATCCATTTGCAAAACGTTTGTTTTCATGCCTCCCAAAACAATATTGTAACGCGTTTGGGGTTATTTTTACTTTCTTCGTTTTCACCCGTTTTCTCTCACAAGTCGATTTGTTTTTAGCAAGGAGTTAAGCAAATGTGTAATCGTGCTTTGTTCAGAACACTGTTTCGCGTGTAATTGACAATCACAAGCAATTTACGATCAATTCCTGCACCACAAAGCAGTCAGAACTGCTTGCTGGGCCAAGCTTACGTTACCGAAGTCGAAGAATGCTGCAGTGCACTTCGCGCTTAGAACTCAATTAAGCATGTCCTTGGAGTACAATATCTCTGGATTCTTTAAGTCGTTTGGCTAGTGCAGAGAGACGATGAGGTGCTCTTACAGATGGCGTGCGACTCAGACTGTAATTAAACAGATCAGTGTCTAATACACAGTCTGATATCCAGCAGCAGTGCAGCCAAATCTCTGTGGGAAGAACTTCCTGAGGTTCAGGAGCTACTCAAGGTAACAGCACTGCAGCTTCTCTCTGCACTATTTCTCTCTCTTTTTTTGGCTGTGGTACTTTAAGTTGATTTTTTTTCATGACTTTTGCTGCAAGAATTTGGGCACACAGCCTTACTGCTTTACGTTGGCATTGAAGCTCCTCTATCTACACATTGACGTTTTCACAGATATCATTCATTCATACAATACCTGTATATTCCTATTCAGAGTCATGGGGGGGCTGGAGCCTATCCCAGCATGCACTGGGCAGAAGGTAGGGAAACATCCTGGACAGGTCACCAGTCCATCACAGAGTGAACGCATACACATACACACACACACACACACACACACACAATGACAGGATCTCTCTCTGCAGGGTCCAGACTTCCAAGGGTCTGATGAAAGTGTTGGGAATGTGTAGCGAGAGGCCAATGACACTTCCTCT
>OOFE01007717.1:3578-14433 GCA_900323365.1 Monocentris japonica | reverse complement strand
ACTTTTACATTACAATTTTACGTTTCTGAGTCGAGAGACACACGTTACCGCTTCCAGAGAGACACAACAACTCGCAGCATTGTGGGTTGAATGTTGCATTTAGGGTCTGCTTTGCTGTAGGACTTTTTTGTTATGGGCGAGCGAAATGTGTTTTTTTTTTGTGTTTTGGTTTTGTGATGGTTTCTCTGCATTTCTTGTGGTACCACGGGCTGGGCCACTCAGAGGTTGGTTCTGGGCCACTATTTGAATAGGCCTGCTGTAGAGGTTTTGTCAAAGGAGTTACGAAAGCG
Source organism: Monocentris japonica (assembly GCA_900323365.1). Taxonomy (NCBI): domain Eukaryota; kingdom Metazoa; phylum Chordata; class Actinopteri; order Trachichthyiformes; family Monocentridae; genus Monocentris; species Monocentris japonica. The sequence goes on along the minus strand of OOFE01007717.1, from coordinate 14,143 downwards.
CCACCGCAGGAGCAGAGTCAAAGATAACAGCTAAAAATGAAATGCGCTCTTGCTCTATTGCTGTAAAATAATGCTCATTCAAGCATCGATACTAGGACTTCAATTCTGTTTCGAACAGAATAAAATCGTGATGCACTGGAGAGTCTTGATAGCTGCTCATGCATATAAGTTTGTATCCCTCTGTTTTATACTATGCTACAGCTTTATATAAAGGGGCTTCATGTTTTTTGTGTGTGAACTCTCTGATCCAACCTGATGCTTTCAGGGGCAATAATCTTTGATGTGTTCCCATTCCAATAGGTTTGCCTTAAAACCCGCAGAGAGAAGTCATATAGAGAAGCAAGCAGACGATCCATCAGCCAGCACAATGGGTCTCTGTCTCAGACCGTAATCCAGTTTCATGTATTGAGCACACCATCTGACACAAGCACAATAAAAGATGGTGCACTGAAAGGTAAAAAGTTTCACAGCAACCACCCACCACTCTGCGCTTCTCCTATCTGAGCCCAGCTGCGACGAAGGTTTCCAGGAGGGGTTTTCTAGTGCGACAAATAGCTGTTGCTATGGAAATGATGATTTGGCCCACTGAGGTACATAGGTGACCAACTTATCACTGCTGAGTTTTATGGGTCGAACCTACTTTAAAGTCCTGTCAATCACTGGGCCAGAGCTAATGGTTAAATGAGATGTGTGCATAAAGGCTGAACACTAAACCCTCCCCAGGTACACAACCATTTATTTACTCTTACTTCAACAGCTGCATTGTTGCGGCGAAGCTAGTGGTTTAGAAGGGTTATTATGCGGTGAGTGGTGACAACAACAGAAAAATAGCCATAGAAACTGCTATCATAACACATCAGATATTGCCATGGCAACATGGCCAAAGAAAATGTTAGGAGTTAAGAGTGCAATGTGCAAAACACCTTCCTATATGATATTATAGTATATTGCATCAAATCTACACACCTTAGAAGAAATAATTTAGTAAGTAAGTTGGGTGCGCAAAATATGCCCTTCATGTGCAAGAATCCTGCACATTAGAACCGATGATTTCCTATACTACAGTAAGTCATTCAATTTTAGCGCATTTATGGGGCTTAACACCCATCAGCATGAGATGTAGAGGAATGAAATAGATGATTTTGAAAACTGAGAGAGCACGTTGCACTATTGCATTATCCTTACATCAGTTCTGTGACCTTACAGCCAACATAATCTATAAATCTGAACCTGAACGCTTCTATTCGACATCAATCATCAGCAGCAAACTCACTTGACACGTTAATCCCTCTACCTCGTCCTTTCTCCACACTCTGAAACACACATCTTAACCGCGTTATATAAACCTTAATATAAAGTAATTTGATAACAGATATATAAAATCGGTGCATTATTCAGACTCCCACATCTCGACACAATACTGTTGAACGATGAGTATGAACTGCTGCCTGTGGCAATATGATTACCGCAAAAACCTTGATTTGTGTTCCAAGTGCTTGCTGAGAGAGTGAAGCGCTCCTAACCCAGAATGCATGTGGGCGGCTCAGAAACAAATTAAACCACTCGTCTGCACAGTAAACAGTCTGTGCAAAGTAAAAGAAAGCTTAGAAAACTCAGTAATTCTTCACCTTTGGGGCTGTGTTATACAATTTCAGAGTCGGATGAAACTGTACGGAATAAAAAAGTCTCCAGACACATACAGTGGTTGATAAAGTTTGAGTGTGAATTAGATATAAATGAGAGCTTAGCAAAGGTCATAATTCAATCTGACTGAAGGAGCATGACACCTTGTCTGCAACAGGGTCCAAAGTCCTGTTGCACACCAATAAAGGCCTTGCTTCATTTTCAAATGGCAAAATGAGTACGGTAACACACACAATTCAAGCTACTAAAAGCTCATTTATTCCTTTAAAAGACAGACGTACAAGTACCTATTTCGGGACTCTTACCTTGCTGTCTGTCTGTGGCTCCTTCTTTCCTAGATGCTGTCCCATGCTGCTGACAGAGACTGGAAAGGGAAGAAAATGAGTTTAGACTCGGAGAAGTAACTGTAAACAGCATATTATATCAGGACTAGATATTCCTCTTTATCTAAGCAAGAGATGCTATCGCTGCCTCTCCGTAGTACCATACAGGGCTTTACTAGGATATTGAATGCACTTAAGACATACTAAAGCAAAGCTGTTTTAGATGAGCTAAGGGATAAAGATGGTTAAAATGATGTGAAGGAGGGAGGGAAGGAGACAGGCGAGGTAGGAAGAAGAGGAAAATGTAGATTGAACAAATAAGATATAGATAATAGGAAAATAAAATTAAGACCAGCATGACGGCAATGGTACAAAATGTCTCTGAAAAGTACCGTAATGTACCGAAACATAACTGCCCCGAGGGGAAAAAAAACAGGGAAAGGAAGGTGCAATTATATGCAGGACTGCAATGGCCACTGAGCTGCACTAAGAAAAAAACAAACACAGATCTAACGGGTCAATTTTGTCATTGTACACACCCACTGGCGTGTTTATTTCATAAACAAAGCAAGTGAGAGATATCGGCGCTCTAAGAAAAAGTCTGATTTGACAGGAATATCCTAGAAAAAAAGAACAGGAACGTGCATTACTGACACAGAGGAAATCCAAAAGAGGTCAACTGATGCAAAAAATGTACATAAAGTGCAAAAACTGAAAAAATGCTTGACTAAGCCCCTTAAGTTACCAAATTGTGAAGACAAGGCTGACAGTACCATACCAAATTCACCTTAAAATTCATCTTAAAAAATTGGCTGATCTGCAAACTACTTTTAATGTGCACGCACACACTATTGCGTCTTTTGCCCGGGGTTGAATCTTAATGAAATCCAGTATAACACAGAACCTCCCTCATGCCCACAGCAAATTACTACAGGAAATGTTGAGCAGACCAGAAAGGCAAAAGATGACCCATTGAGCATCGATGATGAAATCTCATTTCATTGCCGTATCAACTGCCACGTTACACCATCTCCAACCCCCCAACATCTATCTATATAGTTTCTGTTAGTTTAGAAAAGATGGCAGCGCTAGGGCATAACAATATAATTGACTGAATAGAGGGGGAGGAAATGTTAACTACACTTTTATTGTGGAGGAGGAAGAGGCAGAGGAGAAAGGGGTCGTGTTCTGTAAGTCCGGTAACACTATCTGGACCAAAATAAAGAGCTACGCAGCGGTTTCTCCATGACAGCTTGGTCCTGCCAACCAATGAAAATGTAGGACAATCAATGACGCCGTCTGCGACCTGATGAATTCCTACAGGGACAAATCTACCTTATAAGACTATTCACCTAACGTTACTTAACGTTACTGAATGAATGGATCTACACCCACACCACAAAAATCTCTTTCAGCTATCTGTCATTATTTGTCATTATTTATGTGCAGCAAGTTCTCTAATGGACCTCCATGAAGGCCGAAGTATGGTTGCTAGGAGATTTGTGATGCAACTGCAATGTCTCTATATAGGCTTGTTCATAACACACCATATGACATAACATATGATGTGTTGTGGGCTTAAAATGGCATAGCTGTATGAAGAACTAGGTCATAATGAAAAACTTCACTGCTTCCCTTAACGTAGCACTCGTGACCTCCAGGGAATGGCCTGAATCATTTCTGAGTGTGTAGGTGGTCGAGCTGCTACAGCCACAGAAAGCACAAACAACTGGCTGAAAGAATAAGCCGAAACCCCCTGGTGATCAAACAAAAAAGGCGCAACTATGAAGCCAGTTGCTGTGCATTCAATTCGCTCTAATAGATACTCCTTGGGGAGCCAATGAAATGTTTCTGGTAAATGGGGAAATAGTGCAGGGATTCTGCGTAATTGAATGTGGGGCCTCAGAGCCAGCTTCATTTTCATATGTTACACAACCACAGCTGAGATCCTGCAAGGACTTGCAAGACTGTTGCGTAATAATATTGTGAGAGAGCGAGAGAGAGAGAGAGAGAGAGAGAGAGAGAGAGAGATAGGGAGGACAATCCTGCTGGGGTAGGCAGAAACCCCTGACCTGTGCACTTCCAACAATGCGTCTCAATAAACCACAGTACAGACAAATCTGATGAGTCAGACTCCAGGCTACAGAGGGAAAACAACAACATCAAAAAGCAGGAGAGAAGCCCCCTCCTCCACCTCGTAACTTCCCCTGAGGAGAGGCACACTTCCTCTCTCTTAGTCACCAGTTAATCTAAAAACTTCAAGACCTTTGGAATTGCTTACGGTATTCAGTATTGCGGTTACTGGACAGTGCATGAATGAATCAACCGATGCCTTGATGTACCGGAATTACAGCAGAGTTAGCCAGAGTGAGACAACAGAGTAATAAACAATGTTTCCATCACACTGGTCATCATGCTCACAGTGCAGTGAGCAGTACATATCGTCTTATTTTCAGTATTTCAGAGCTATTGTACATTAGTAGTTAGTACTAGATGCTTAGATCCTTGCTTAGGAAGGAAATGAACTTATGATTTCTGGAGACTAGTAGTTCTTTTGCCTACCTATGTTGAATGCACTTATTGTAAGTCACTTTGGATAAAAGCGTCTGCTAAATGCTAGTACGGTACTGCAAATCTCAATCAGTAGTTTCTTTATGCTCCCTATTACACACTTAAGGCTGTTTGAGCATGAAAACCACAGGTCAAATATAGAGCGCCATCGTGCCAGAAAGAGCAAGGAAAGATATAAACGTGATGACTCACGTAGTCATGGAAGGCCTTGGCCTCACTGGAGTGTTCACATGTCTCTCTTCTCTCTGGAGCTGCACAGTACAGGTCCCAGAAAACACTGCAAGACAGAGAAAGACAGGAAGAGAAGAAGCCCGGAAATTAGATGAGAAAGAAGAGAAACATTCAAGTCTGACAAACAAAAATAATAGTCAGTGTTAGAGTCGGGGAAATCCAGCATCAAGACAATAACTAAATGGTATGAAGGCGTGGTAACTGGAAACGTTAGAGGAAAAACACTCACCACCACCACGAGTGGAGGAACCCTGGAGGTTCTCCTAATGTGATGTTCTTCTCCCATCGGATCTAGACAGAGACAGAGACAGAGAGAAAGAGAGAGAGAGAGAGAGAGAGAGAGAGATGCTTTAGAGACGTATTAACTGTAGATGCAAGCCTGACATCTGAATTACCTGCATTACAAGGTTGGAGTGGGTGTGAGGGAATTCTTATACACATACTGTTATGTAATTATGTTATCATTCTCATGCCGTGGATTGAAAAGTGGATAAGTGTGTCTATGTGTGTGTGTTGGCCTGCATTTATGTGCAAGTGTATGTGTAGTCAGCCAGGAGATGCACAGAGCCCAAAGTCTGAGCTTAGAAACATGTACCAGCCTGAAGAACTCAATAAAACCTTTGTACAGCCCACATACCCTGAACCTTCAGTCTGCTCCTCTCCAACCCTATCCCTCCCCTTCCTGTCTTTTTGCATGTGTTCATTTGTTCACTTTCTTTCTTTCTTTGTTCAGAGCAGACAGAATAACACCTCAGCCAAGGTCAATGAGTAACATGAGTGCTGACATCACCCGCTGCGCTCAGTACACCTGATTTATGTACGCACACAATGTCCATCGATGTGCGCACGCGTGCACACACACAAATATACACACATACGCAGCACACATACTCACACGCACACAAAGAGGCAGGCAGACACACACACGCAAACACACACCTAATGGTCTGAACGGCAGCTGGGAGCAGCAGTCAGGCGACCCTCTACAGAGACTGTGATGGTGTTGTTTAGTCTGGCTCTCTACAAATATCAGTAATATCATCATCTTCATCTTTATGAGTTTGGAGGAAAACTATCTGTTTTATCTTTCTAACTAATCTTTATTTCGCTGTCTGACTTGTTTTCATATGGGTAGGGCCACATGAAAAGACATCTTGAAAGGGGTCTATAAAACAGACAGTAATTGCATATATGACAAAGGAGGATTTAGTCTCATAATTGCTCACCCACACAGAGGAAGGATACAAAAGATGCAAAATGGGCTTGACATCCCTTATTTCATCCAATTGGCCCGAGCTTGGTTCCAGCATGACTTCAGGCAGTTCAGGTCAGGACAGTTTCTAGTGTGCTTTGTTACTGATTTTATTACTCACCCTTCCATCTGGAAAGGGATTAAAAAAAAACAGCATTGACTGTACCCATTTATCCTGTATTCTTGTGGTCTACTCTCCACAGTGGTTCATTCATTTACCTTCACTATGCTATAGTGAGATACATACTTAAACATGATTACTGTCAGATTTAGGCTGTATATCTATCTATCTATCTATCTATCTATCTATCTATCTATCTATCTATCTATCTATCTATCTATCTATCATTTCATTTAGCCAGTGTTTTGGACCTGTATATGGTTGGGTATTTGGACTGTTTCGGTGACAGCATTAGGCTGTTTGGGTCTGATGAGTCTTTTTTCTGGGCCCTTATTTCCTGAGGCTGGAGATATAAACAGATGTGGATGATAAACAGTGGATAACAAGCCTTTAAAGCCATGTTCAACTCCACCCCTCTACTCCAGCAAGAGCTACACTATGGCGTAATGTTTACCCTGTGTTTGTGTGTGTGTGTGTGTGTGTGTGCATATGTGTGTGTGTGTGTGCATATTGTATACAAGCGGCTGTGTTTATACTTGTTGCTCTCTTAGCTAATGCGTTCCCACACTTGAATATGACACCGCCTACCCCTTTCATCTCCCACATCTGCGGAAGAGAGAGCAAGTGATATGTCAACGGATGCCAGGGAGGAAAGGGTGACAGAGAAAGAAAGCGAGAAAGAGAGAAAGAGAGAGAGAGAGAGAGAGAGAGAAAAAGGTGTGTGTATGCTCATATGTGCGAACACACAAGTTCAGAGTAATGAGAACTGGTGCCAGCTGATGATGTAACCTTTTCCATCCCTCTCTCTTTGTTCTCCTCTTCCTCTACCCTCTCCACAACCAGCTCCACTCCACCTCTGTCTTCTACATTGTAATTTAGAGTCATTTAGAGTGAAGCACCAGAATCAACTGACCTCATTTTCACCCCATCACCTTTTTACCTCGACAGAAATAGAGTGAGGACAGGAGTGCATCTGAGGAAGAGTAGTGGAGAGATAGATACAGAGATCAAGAAGAGATTGGAAAGATAGGAGAGAGAAGAGAGAAGAAGAAGAAGAAGAAGAAGAAGAAGAAGAAGAAAAGACAAGGGGGAGATTGAGGGAGGTCGACAGAGATGGAGCTCCTCAGCGGATCAGAGAATGATGTCAGTGGACGACGTCAGCTCCAGGCTGAGCATCGTAACTCTCTCTGTGCTCCGGACCAGTCCCACTAAATGGATCCCTAATGTTAAAAAGCCTCCCGTCTGTACTGGCCTGCCGGCTCAGCACTGCGAGACCAGGGTAATTTAATTAGCTGCTACACTCTGGCAGAGCTTACCGGACACCGAGGGTCAGACCCCCCTTCAGAGAGTCAACACATACATACATACATACATACATACACAGGGTGGATGCATGCACGAGCGTGCGCACACACACGCACACACACACACGCACACACACGCACACAGGGTGGATGCATGCACAAGCGTGCGCACACGCACACACACACACACACGCGCGCACACACACACACACAAACACGCACACAGGGTGGATGCATGCACAAGTGTGCGCACATACACACACACGCGCACACACGCACACACACACACACGCACACACACCATCTATGTGACTTACCTCTGAGAGAAAGGTCTGTGCTGACTTCTGTGCTCCTACATGCAGCAGGTATTCATATACATACAGAGCTAACCTGCACATAAAGACAAGGAGAACAAAGGGAGACAAATGGGTCAGAGTGCTAATCATGACCAAAACAGTCAGTCTTGTTTTTGAAAAGTGATACCCATGGAAAAAAAAAGTGTTAGTCATCACTATCACAAAAACAAAAGCGAAAAGAGTATAGTACAGCCATTCATTTTTAATAGAGCATGTGGTCATTTTTTAGTTAGTCCCACAAAATATATTTTACAATGGAAACCTGGCTGAGAAAACAGTAGCATTAATTACAGAGTGGCGAGGTACACTGACAAGGACATGGAAATGCTAGATGGTAGGACAGCAGAGACAATATACCGAGAGAGAGAGAAACAGATAGAAAGAGAGAGAGAACTGAAACGGTGGTGCAGTTTTACTAACAGACAAAAACCTAGCCAAAGCATTTACAATTCCCCATAGATCCATTTTACATAGCTCTAATTTTGAAGCCAGCGAGACGAACTAGTTCCTTCAGTTTTAAATCTTTCTGCTTGCTATTCCAGAGGAGGCAGTCACCACGAAGACTTTCTTGACCGTCTCTCTCTTTCGCTTTGGGGACAGAAAAGAAGAATCTTAGGTCCTAAGACAATTTCTTTCTACCACATTTCCTTGTAAGATAAATACATAAATAAGCGGGAGGTTCTCCCATGGATAGGGATCCCCAACCAGCCCCAGAATGCATTGTGCAATGATGAGTTGGGACTTTACAGTAACAAATCTCATGATAAACAGAAACGACAGTATCCAACGTGGAGACACATACGCCAGGTTATGAGCGCTTATCTTCTGCCATGCAGCGGGCAACTTTGAAAGGCATTTGCAATTTACCCTCCATTATGCTAAATGTAAAACACACACACACTTGAAGAACAAACGACATGGTGAGGAGAGTACGCTTGGAGGAACTGCACTGTAAAGCACCTCTTCCTCAGGCCTCAGGCTCTCCATAGACTTCCCCGCATGGCTTTGATCACGGTAAGAATTAATTACAGGCTTGATCTGTGAATCAATTCTCCTCCCAGTGTGTCTGTGCTGGTACTAACAGCATCTTGGAAGGAGGGGGAGGGGTTGATCTACTGGATCCATAAATACAAGACAAACATTGATCCAGAGGAGATCAATAACAGATCACTTTGACTCCTAACAGCACCCTGTAGATTTGGAGTCAGGTGCGAAACATACTGTATAGGCCTATAAACAGTGGGATGTGTTACAAATTTAACAAGGAGGGTGGTGGACGGGTAAACAGTTGTCTTATCCTGACATTGATACCTTCTCAAATTGCCCCCTGCCTATACCAGCCAGACATTAGAATACAAGCTGATGTTGTGTTGTGTGTTTTGTGTGTGCATGTGTATGTTTAGGCATGCATGACAGGTGTGCATGCAGGGATAGCAGCTGCCCTAGAAGCCCAACTGAAAGGTGCGACCAGTCCACTGTAGCCGATCCAGACTCCCCTTTCCGCTCTCATAGCGAGGTAAAAATAAACTCCCCAGACAGCCCTGTCTGCCTGTCTGAAGATGATGGACTACACACCTTTCTGCTCTGCACACAGGTACTGCGTCTCCTTCTCTCCCTCCATCTCTCTCTTCCATTTCTTTTCTCTTCTTTGTCGCTTTTATCCTCGGTCTCCCTTCTTCTTCTCTGTGTGCCTTTTCTATCTTGCTTGTACTCCTTTCTTCGGGCGCTCCTTTTGGTAAGAGGCCATGTTTGTTTAATGATGAAAGGATGAAGGGAGGCAGCAGAACCTCACAAACTCCCTCCTCCTCTCCATCCTTCCCTCTCTCTATCCATCCCTTCCACTCCCAGTCCTTTCCTCTTGTGGCCTTGCAGTGATGTTTAACCAAAGAGATAGAGACAGAATGTTTCACAGGGACAAGGTTAACGGAACAATGAGAGGCTTGACAAAACTCTTGACACCTTGACGACTGAACATGAATAAAAGATGTACCCTTTTTTTTTTTTTTCGAGGCACTGTACAACACTGAACATTTCTAGAAACTAACTTGTTCAGTCGTTCTGTTCTGCATCCTTTCTCTGTCATCCTCTCTAAACTCATTTCCCTCTTGTGCACCCTCACTTCAAATACAATAGCATGAGTAAAGAACTATTTATTGATACTGAAAGATCACATGCTTCAACAATGAATCCATTCACAGTGATGACTATAAGCCAGATGGGCTGCATGAATGAATACATTGTGTCACCAGGAAAAATAAACAAATGCTTGTCGTTGGCATGCATTGACCTGTATCCAGTCAGCTATCTATTGTCATGTGAAAACGCAACCTTACTGACTAGCTGCCTGTCTGGCAGACTGATAGGTTTGACATATGATTGAGCTGTCAGATCTGACCTTTGACCCTGATTTAAAGAAATGGTTGAAGAGAGGGAGGAAAACCAGTGGTGCCGAGGAAGAGGAAAATAAGAGTGTGTCAGAGGGAAGTAAGCTAATGCAAGTTCTGGTGAAGAGATGAAAGGAGGGGAAAAGGGAAGGAGGAGTATACTGACGTCCTAATTCATTCGTTAATGCTGCTTAGGGTTTAAATGCACTGAGGCTTGCCAAAATACACATAAATCACACTTAAAACTGGTTCTCACGCACACACACACACACACACACACTGTGGGCAGAGTTGAAATAAGACTGATAAAGCAGACAGTAAAGCAGCAGATGAAGGCACTTTGTTAGCATGCGATATCTATTGAACCTTAACTCAAAAC
>OOFE01007714.1:4025-28951 GCA_900323365.1 Monocentris japonica | reverse complement strand
AAGGGGGGGGGGGCAGCAGAGAAGTATAAAAGGCATCTGTCATCATTCCTCTTGCCAAGCTACACTCAAGCCTGGACACAAACAGAGTGGAAGACATTCAAAATGGAGAAGAAGGTGGTCACACGGACAATCAGCATTGGAGCTATTTGCAATGGTACCAAAACCATTCATTCAGATGGTTTCTCGGCAGCACGTAGGCACAGTAGCGCAGGGATACGTGCACTCTTGTGGGCAAGTAGTGCAAAGTCTTTTGGGACTTCTCTTGGATCAGAGTCCCAGACAAGCAGGGACAACATTTGTGCAAATATCCTGACACCTGACAGCATCCCACAGTTCACTATACCAAGTTTGTCTGTCCAGGCTGCCTCAAGATCATTAGAGAATAACACAGACAGACAGACAGAGGAAGGTGATGCAGAGACAAGTGAAGGCTTAGGGAGTCCAGGGAGAGAGCCGGAGATGTCCTCACTTGCTTCACCAACCTGCTCCATGCTCTCGTCATCCTCAGTCTTCCGTTCAGCTCTGTCAGATCGGAGAGCCGAACGGAGCATCTCAGACCCCTTGAGCCAGAGGAGGTCTACCCTTCAAAGGGAAGCTTCCTTGCCCTACTCCTACATGGAGGCCCAGCACTGCCTAGACCCTGCCAGCAGAGCTGCCCTGTCCCTGCCCCACCTAACCAAAGTTACCACCCCATACGGCTTTGTCACCTTGAGCCAGAGCCCCCAAATGGCCAGCGAGGAAGCGCTCCTCTGCCAAGCTGGGCTACGGCGCTTAAACAAGGATGAGGAGATTACATGTTCTTATAGCAAAGCTCCAGTGACAAGGACAGCAGCTATCAACATCAAAGGCAACTCTTACCATCAGAAGCAGAGCCCGTCTAAAGATTTTACTAACTCTCAGACGGAAGGAAGAATACAAACCACCACCGCCTCCTTCACCACCACTTCAGCTTCATCCTCTTCTACTCCAAAACAAGCCGCCAGCAGCAAGATCAAACAACGATTTTATGAGATCATAAGAAAAGACTTCCTCGCCCACCATTAGGAATGAATCCTTGTGACTGATCTATCAAAGAGCGAGAGAGTAACACTGGTAACAATGCTAAGGACGAGCATTCACGACAGCTCAACTCAACGAGTTTTGATTGTGCACTCTGATTGTAATGTGGGGCTGTTTGCCAAAGACACCATATCCATATGAAATGTTCTATACTACTACAGTGTTGTCAATATGATGCATGAACACAAAAAATAAAATGATATAAACAGAATGCTGAAATACAGTATCCTGGGTTGATTGTGTTTTGAGGACAATGTTATTCTTTAACACTGTTGCTGTTATTCATCTACTTACAACTGTTTCCAAAAGCAGTTTGTTTTGCAAGAAAAATAAACTCTCATGACCACCAGAAATAACTCAGAATTGTTCAGATAAGACCATCAAAGCTCAGTCTACTGTGGATGCACCTGTAGAAAAAGCCCTGATATCAGTTAATAAAATAATCTTAATCTCACCAGAAATAAATAAAATGTATGAAAGCGAAGCAAGGAACCAGGTATAGTGTGCGCAATACTATACATTGTTTTCATGTGTGAAAGGTTAATGAAATCCTCAGCCATTTTCATGATCTCAAATGTCATCCCCTTTCAGACTCTCTATTCCTATTCAGCTCACTATAGACTCCATCTGTACAGACTGATGTAACCTCCGGGCTGCAGGCAGACCTAGCAGCTCTCCTTGCTCCTTAGCATATGAAGAGGCTCAACAGAGAGGCCCGCCTACTGCACCGTATCTGATTGCATTATCCTTGTGGCAAAGTTCGTCATCTCCCCACACACTCCAATCATTATGAAGCAGAGTGCTCCTACTGAGTAATGAAAATGCATTATGAAAACGTCATCACCGAGTGCAAGAATAAATAAACGTTAAAGTGAACACTAAAGTTAGGATTGCTCACATATTTCAGTTGTGTAGTTCACCAACAGATTTGCTTGTTTGTGTATAGTGCCATTAGAACAGAGGAAATGAATGTGCATGATGCTCATTTTACACTGTTGATCCAAAGCAAAATGACCAATAGGCATTCTGGCCTGGTCTGGCCCATCTGGTCATTTATTTCAGTTTCAGTTCAGTCACTTAAAATATTTAAAAAAGCAAGAACGAGTACACTAATGGAATTAAGGTCAACATAAAAAATCTGGGTTCACAGAATGAGTATGAGTCAAAGCCGGTGTGTAGATCAGGCCTCCTGTAAGTGATGTAATCTAGGTGGATCAGGTTTTGTGTTTCAAATCTAACAAATGTTTTTTTGATTTTAGATCAGTATTAGTGCTCTGTGAAGTACAGTAAAAATGGATTCAGGCCATAGTAGCAAAAGGTCAAATGGATGCTCTGACAAGTTTAAATACAGAGGGCTGAGACAGTGTGGCACAGTCTGTAGGGCAGATGACTCTTAAAGCCATGGAAGAATGTCCTCATGCAGTGCAGGGTTATGGCTGCATTATGATCCCTCTACGTCTGCAACCTTCTCTGTTTTACACTCTCTTAAATAAATAGAAAATGGGGGGTGGGGAGTTTGGATGCTGAAATAGTGTCATTAGATTTTTATGACAAATAAAAACACAAAAGATATTAGAAGGGACTCTCCATCTACTAAATGTTCTGTTTTAGATTTGGTATTTTATGGAGGTTTATTTGGCAACCAAAATGTTTTTGCACATTCCAACCATATTTCTCAATGAGGTAGTGACTGTTGTGATCTAAATATAGCTTAACTGATATTGAAAAACAGAGATAACAGCCTGTTAAGCAGGGGATGTGTGAGTCATTCTGAAATGAGGTACTTCAGTAGCACACACTCAGCCTCAAGAATACACTCTAGGCAGCACGACAGCACAGTGAATGGCTGTACGTACTTGGAAAGGAGAATATGTCTTAGATCTATCTGCGTAGGAGCTTATAAGCATCACTGACAACAAATCTGATTTTATTACACCCATCAGAGTTTCCAAAATTGGTCAATGTAATAAATTGTCCACACCCACAGGCACGGGAAATGATGGGGTATATGGCTTTTACACATTAGGCCTATATCTTAGAGGATATATAGCTGCAGGATAACTACAATGAATACACACATGAACCATCCTATTATAAAAAGCTCTCATAAATACATAATGCATGTACACTCAATTTCATGTGAATGAAAAATAATGTCCTGTATGAATCAATGGAAGCTTTTACCAGAGGTTGGGTACCGAAATGTATTACTCAGGTGAATGTGCTGTTACTTTGGTTTTACTAGAATAGGAACAAGGTCATTGAAACATACTTTGCTACTCTTGATCTAAAATCATCAAATAGTCAAATAATCAAAGTGAACTGATCACCTGTGTGGCAGAATGACAGTGTTTTACTGTAAATGATAGATCTCATTCAACTCATTTCTCTTAGGGTGTAAAAATCAAACTTTGTTTGAGTTTCTAAAAAGCCCCCGCTGTTCGAAGTCTATATATCTCAGTGAGTAAGGAGACAGTGCTTCAACGAGAGGACCTGGGTTCAAACCCTTGTGTCTGACCTCTGATCTTGTCACGGCCGTGCCTCTAGCTCCCCCCTGTGTCTCCTGTGTTCTCCATTCCTCCCTGTCACCGGCTCATCACTCCTCCCCCCCGGCACACCTGTCTTCCATCAGCTCATCACCCCACCTGTATTTAAACCCCGGCTTTCCTCACACACTTTGCCAGATTCTTGTATGTATCGCATCACTTTCCAGCGTTACTTCTCCCCGGTTACTCGATCCCTGCGCCGCCTGGCTCTGCCTTGCCTGATCCCGGTCTCCTTCGTCTGCATCTAACCCTGGTTATTTGGACTCCTGCCTTGCCTGACTCTGCCTTGCCTGATCCCTGTCTGCTTTGTCTGCCTCAGACCCTGGTAATCCTGACCCTGCCTACCTGCCTATCCCCAGCTCCGGTGACTTCTGCTTAATAAACCTGTTAACCTTTCACTGGTCTCTGCCTCTGTGTTCTGCGCTTGGGTCTGCCACTAAGCTACCCTTGACAGATCTCCATTACTATAAAACAACTTACTGACTAGAAAAATATATTTCCCAAAAGGTTCCCACACAAACGGCTTTAGGTCATGGCATTTTCATCATTTCACTAAGCTGTATTTAACGTCTATAAATAAACGTAGTTTAAATGGCATCACTCACAGGACATATTTAAACTCATCAACTGAAGCTCTCAAACAATGTTTTTGTTTTTTGCCCTTTAAATATGTCATCTCTCCTGTGAAGTGAGTCAAAACAGATGCTCTTTACGTACTAGCACCAAGCCCTCAAAAAGGCATCGCAGGTGTATAGACTAAAACTACTGTGACCGAAAGCAGGAAAAGGAGAAAAAAATAAAAGCGCAACGTGAAGGGGCTTTGCTCTAACTGTTCTTCCCCATTTTGTCAAGTTGAGGTTAGCTCAGAGTGTTAAGCAGTTCTGCCCTCAGAACTAGTTTTCCGGTACCAACCTCAGACTGCAAAAGATCAGATCAACAGATAGCCAGAACATACTCGTGAAAAAAAACTGACTTTCAACACAATATAGCTACATAGATAAGTAAAGTGAGACGGAGACAGAAAAAGACAGAGGGAGTAACTATTGCTGCAGCGAGAAAGAAAGCCAAAGTGTTCAGCAGTTTCCTGCAGAGAAGCTGAATTACCTGTAAGCTTTGCAGCTACTGAGAGACAGTAGTGGACTGTGAGGGAAGTGGAGGAGCGCGTAGTGTATTGTAACTCTGTAGTGCCCTTATGGAGTCTGGTACTGCCAGCAGAGCAGAGGGACAGGCTGGGCCTCCAGCACTGCCTGTCAAACAGCGCAGGTAAGACCAACAACCAACCTACCTCTCTCCTTAACTCTCTCCTACGTTATCCTTCTGTGGTCCCAGGAATATTGTCTGTGCACCGTGGCACTCCTTACCATTGGTTGCTTGTAATTTTGGTGATGAAGCAATGTTTATTCTACTGTTGGTGTTACTGTCATCAAATTCATGTGCTTTAACTGTGATGTCCAAGAGCAGACATGTCAGATATTTTTGTATGCCACGTTGCTTAGTTACTCTCGCTACGCTAAGTTGCTGAGTTCATGTAAACTTTCATTGATAAGATCAGGTTGGCTCCTCAGCAGACAAAGAAGAAGACATACAGAAATAGTTGTGCATTATCCTTCATTTATGATGTTTTTGTCATCAATTCTGTACATTACTCCTGTCATGGGAAAACCTAGTTACTCAGTTTTGTTGTTATAGATTTTGCTACTGGTCCCATTTGACTCAGGGGCTAATGAAAGCAATTCAAGTATATTATATAATTTCAAGGCTGCAATATTTTTTCTAACTTCTTTAAAAGATGCTGCTTGGAGACAAAATGTTTTCATTTGAGAGCAGTGACAATCTGCTTATGCACTTATGAATGTACAATGACGGTAAATGGGTATGTTTTTGTTGTGTGCATGTGCCTCCACAGAAGTCAGTTCTCCAGAGGCTCCAGTGTGGATTCTGACTGTGTGCAGCACCAGAACTACACATGCAATGACGTCTTCTCTGAACCCACCGACTGTCATGCAGCCCAGTGCCCCATACACCAGCGCTACGGTAACTTAAAAGGCTTTCAGCACTGTTGAACTGTGAAGTGGGGGAAACTACACCATATTGTGTTAGCTTTCCACACATGCACCGTAGCACAACATGACCAATAAATACCCTCGTGGAGACAAGAATTATCTGCTCAAGCACATTGCATGGCTGGTGTGAAAACTCATTGATCAGGTATAAACCATGCACCTCACTGCATCACGTATTCTTGTGTGGTACCCTGACTCTGAAAATACAACTGGCATTTAAAGTTCAATGTCATGGGAAAAATCCTAAAGTGTATTATAGAGTCTTGCTGTCCTTCCGCTCCTCCATTCCTCTTGGTTCCTCTTTCTCATGAGAACTGAAAGGGAGGAAGTAACACCTGAAACAAAATTTTACACTTTCAATAATCTGTTATGAATGACTCAAGACTATTTAACTTGACTCTCAGTTTGACAGTACATCTGCTCATGCTTGATGGTGATCTTGTGGAAGTGTGAATATAGATGCATTCCTTATTCTAAAGACGCTCCCCCCAAATAATTAGTACATTGTACAAGTACATTGCTGTTGTTCAAGTTGTTAGTGTGAACCTGACTGATGCTGATATTCCCCTGCTGTGTTACCCAGATAATTTCCACGGCCACCAGGAGAGATTTTTCTCGGACGGCACCCCACCACCTGTTCCAAAGAAGAGGCTAGCTCGCGCCCTGTCCCTCCCCGGCATCAGGATACCTCCACCTTCTCCTCTGTTTCCCTCATCTCCGCTGTCTCCACTGCAGCTCTATAGTCACACTCAAAACTTCGACAACCCCCTCTACATGCTGGCACCCATACGTGACACCCATTTCCTTGAAGAGAGAGAGGAGGTTAAACCGGTCGAAAGGGGTCCCGTCCCCTTACCATCCCTCTCCCAGCTGTCCTTTGATACACCAGACGAACATCTCCCATACCTCTTCAGCAGCTTTGACGACCAGAGGGTTGTTTCCCAGGGAATTCAGCATCGCCACCTATTGTTTCTTAGAAGTGCGGCACAGAGTGTGGAGGGTGGGATCCTGCTGCCAGGAGAGGCCAGTGACAGGGATGTTAGCTCATATCAACCCCAGGATTTCCTGCTGTGTGAAGGTTACAAGCCCAGGCAGATAGGAGATGCACTTTACTACAGCCTGCATAGCCCCAAGTTTCCAAGGAGGGTGCTTAGTGCAAGGGTAAAATTACAGCTCTTTCCCTATTATCCCTTTGTTCAGTTTATACATACAGCCAACTATTGCTATAATACTATACAACCATTAGCTACTTTCCTTCCACAGGAATTTTTATTCAAAAGAAAACATTGTGCACAACTGGTAAGAGAAAGAATGATCTAGTAGGCAACAGTGACTCTCGGTTCACCTAATGTACACCCTGATTTGGAAATACCACAAACACTTCCTCCAAACTGTCATCAGTTGTTAAGTAATCCAACTGCAACAGCAAGGGCAGAAAACATTAACAGGCATGAATGTCTCTTTTTGAATCATAGACAAACTTTAAATATGACAGAGGTGCAAAGGTTTCCTGAATATGACATGTTTCCTGAGTGTGCCAATTTTCCCTCTGTATACCCAGGTACCGAAATGGGCCAACTCTGCTCTCTCGGCTCTCACCACCAACCAGCCACCACATGTCAATGTCCAGGAAGTCATTGTTCATTTCTCACCCGACGGTACCCTGAAGAGTGAATCCAGCACATCAACACAAGATCCTATGCTAGCCTCTCCCCCTTCACAGGCAGACTGCACTGCTGCAAAACCACCATGTGGAGGCAACACTGAGTCTGACGAAAGCCAATCTGATTTTATGAACATCAATTTGCCAACGGTTCTGTCTTTACTCCAGAAGGGATACTCAGTGAGTATTGAAAGAGACCCACCACAAGTCACTCTAGAAGACTTTGTTCAGGAGAGCCGGTCAGTGCAAAGCTCTGAGCCTTTACTGTATGAAAGACAGGTGTGTGTTGTGTTGCTACAGATAGTAATGGGGTTACAACATCTGTACAAGTGTACCACTGGTGTTGAGCTCAGGCCCCGGGATATCTTTCTAGTGTGGCCCAGAAAGGAGAAAACAGAGGGAGAAGCAGTGGAAATAGAAGAGGATGTTTCTGAAATAGGAAAGATGGGGACATTTATCAAGACCACTAAAACAGAAAAAAGCAACAGATTGAGAAAAGAGTGGGAAAAGAGAGAGTGGAAAAAAGGGGTCCAGATGTTATGGAGCGCATGGGGTTCCCCTCGTGTATTGTTAACCCATCAGCCTTCTGGTCTCTCTCTACCTCACCCCCCAACTTCCATAAAAACCCAGATTGGCGCCTTACTTCAATACTGTCTCCACCCTCAAGAGAGCCTGACTTCTCTTACACAGAGCTCAACCGCAACTTTCCACGAGTCTCCATATAAAAGGGGATTAGTTAATCTGGTCTCTTGGCTCCAGAATGAGACCAGTGGGCTGCAGATGGCAGACATGGTGGCGGTCCTTCAGGTCCTCCTCTGGGGCCCCCGTGCCAGGCTCTTCAAGTTAAATTACACTTACAACAGCTCCACAACCACCACTGTGCATAATTGGCTGTCAGTCAAGCGTGCCCTGCTGGTGATGAAGTTGGCAGAGAGGGGGCTGATACAGGATCAGTCTGTTCTTGATTGGGAAGACTGTCTGTGCCTGCAATACCTATCATTTACTGACTCTGAAACAGTAATGAGGGCAGCTGAGCGGCTAGAACTCACTCTCAACGTAGGTTGAGTTTACAACTATTTTAAACCATGTGTCAAAATCAAAGAGTGAGTCCAACTTGAAAGGTTACTTCCACTGGCAACGAAGTAACCGTCTTTCAGATCATATTGATAACATTGGGATTTTTCCTAAAATTCAACAAAGGGATGGTAGGCAGGTCAATTATCACTTTCCATTACCTTTTCTAATAAGTCAATTTGTGTTAAGATAAATGTCATCCTTTTGCGTCCTTCCTTAAACTGCCACTGATTAATAAATACACAATAAGGAATGGGGGATTTCACACACTGCTGCTTATAATGTTAAATAGTTGAACAAAATACTGCACTTGTCAATCATTGCATCTTCTCTCACCAAAAATACAAAAGGCAATACTTAGCTTGTGTTATAGTAGTCAGGGAATTAGGGCCTTCTTGTATCTTGATATTAAACTATATACTCACACTAACTCAAGATAATTATCTGTCAATTATCAATGTGCAATATAAAGTAGACACATTATAACGAGTGCTGTAACAAGATTATGCCATCCCATATCATTCAATATTGTGCTATTATTGACTTGCTTGTATACTACTGACTTGTTCCTACATATTGTGTTTATGTAGGAACCTAAAAGGATTAATAAATCATGAAGATGATATTAAACTCTCAACTCCTACAGGTTAATTGTTTGTGTGACTTTACAAGACCACAAATCCCACTGTAGGGTGAGCACTTTTATTTAGTAGTTACAACATGCAGAGTTCTGTCGAGTGAATCAGAGAAACAAATTAAAATCCATGCACACATTTAAAAAAAGAAAAAAATTAACAGGAGAATCAACTGAAGATGGCCATGGAAACATATCTAATTACATTAATAAAATGAATTTAAAAGTTTTACCATAAATATTACATTGTAGAGATGACCATTGGGGTGTACAGAGAGGGTAAATAGGAAGTCAGCACGACACATCATGGAGAGTAATAACAGTGGTGAGGATGCATTGCCCCAGATTTTATCAGGGTGCTTGCTCTACATTCCTGGCATATAACATCTTACACTAGTGCAAATATCATTGCAACACAGCACATGGTAGGTAAAATTAAACAATCACAAAAGAAACTCTTTCACAGGAAACCTCAACCATACTCAGCTTGGCTAATATTCATTTGCAAAAATTATAAAAGATAGGTGGGTATGGGTAGAAAGAACAACAAAAAACGTTTGTAATTGCTCAGTGTAATTTAATCATCGTCAGAGGAGTCTCGCTCGATGCTATAAGCCATGAAGAAAGCGTCAGGGCGGGTAGGGACGAGGGGATGACCCGGTCTCACAATCTCAAAGCCCAGGAAACTGAACGTACGCAGTAGGGATGCTGATGAAAGAAGATATGGAAAAATGTAAGTCTGAAAGGCTTCATTTAATATCTTCAGCAGTAGGTTTCCAATAATTCTATCTCTATAATTTGAGTTGTTGACAGGCAAGCTTTTATTGAGGTTTGATGTTTGATTCACAGCCTAGCCCAGGCAGAGCTGCTGGTTTCTTTCCCCAAAGTGGAAAACTAGTTTAGTGCTAGTAACATGCTTGCCAGCTGTGAGCGTCTTGGCAAATAATGTAACAAGTGTGGTTTTTCTATGACAGTCATTGAGATGACAAACATATTGAGATGACAAACTGGAGTACAAAGATGTTATAAGTCACGTGTTTACAGTCTTAAATAACATGGAAGAAATTGCTGGGAAATGGACATATGGGCTGCTCTGCTTGGCCAGTAGCCACGGTGACCCTGACCCAGATAATATGGCTAGAAAATGGATGGATGGATGAAATGTGTGTGGATGTGTGATAGTAACGTGTGTTTGAGTAGCTGCTTGCGTCAAGTATTTTAATACCGTGTGCATATTAGGTGAGAAGATTTGATGATGTTATAAGACTTTAAGGATATTGACGTAATGTATTATTTTGATGAATTTGTCTTGGTGAAGGGGTTATTATTGTATGCCATGATTCTAATTGTGGTGGTAGTCCATTAAGCATATTTCATAATTTGTTATTTCATAAACACAATCATATTTAGTTGATTTTACTTGATTGCATTGAATAGTTTAGTTTCATTAGCATAATATTTTGTTGAATAGAGATGTATTTTGTTGAATCAGGCCTTTGATGCGGTAGATTCCTTGATCAAGTTTTGCAATGCAAAGTGTTATTGGTAGTAAGCAACAATTGAATATTGAGAGGTAAAGGGCTATACTGTTTTCTATACGCAGGCTTGAGGGAAGTTCTAGACTATACAAAGGACTTGTGTCACTCAACCCTTCTTAGAAGGGGTTGGGGCGGTTGAACTGGCTCGATACATTTATTTATTACAAACACATTTTATATAGCATAAAAATAATTTGCAAGATTTTGATTGTCAACCTAAACAAGCATAAATGAGCAATGTTTTGCCTTTGAATGGTGGCTTTGTACATTTTCCTTTGGCACAATGAAAACGAGGCTTTGTTTTAGTTTGGCTTGAAGGAATCAACATTTTCTACAATAAACCAAAATGCTGCAGATATGCTATTTATAAAAACAAGGCTTAACAGCAAGAATATTTGAAAGCATTCTTGAAAGCAATTTCTATACTGAAAACCCAGTTTAAAAACCTGGAAAATACCTTAAAAAAAAATACAAGTATATTTATACATTTAATGCAGCTTTCCGCATTAAAGACATTCATTTCTTTGTTTTCGAAATTGTGCTTTGATGCGTTTATGGAGAGCAGTGGTTAAATCTCTCACCATCAGCCCAAGAAATGAAACTGCTCAAATATGTGAATGAAGTTATAAAAGCTTATTTTTATCTAGTCTTACATTAACAGTTGCATTAACAACATGCTGTTCTTAGAAGCACAAATATAAACCCCTTTCTGCAATCTGATATCATGTGTGACTATGCCTTATTAGCTTTTATTCCATGTATGAACGGTTTGAGAAACTCAGAAAAAAGCAAGTCTCACCTCTATCATCACGGTTCTTGTGAAAGCAGATGAACACATGGTCAACCTGCAGCTGCTCTTCTGCGAACTCCAGCAGGAGAGCGAAACTGGAGAGAAAGTATAAGGAAGGTGTCAATGAATTACAGGAGGGGTGTTAATCAATTACACAGGGAAATGATTAGTCATGAAGATCAAGTCATGAATTTCATCTCCATGACCAAGCCACACCAAAAAGCAGGTTTCGCCAGTCAGGGCTGCCCGATGGTCCTGGACCTGTAATACTTGACTTGAGTCAGTTCATTAGTCAGCTAGTGGCCAAATTGGGCCATTGCCTGGAAAAAGAGTTTCTGGTCGAGTTGCCACCCAGTGATAAAGCCAATTATCGTTGCCTCTCTGCTTGGCCACTGGTCCACTCTCCCCACTGCTGTGTTTTATCTGACCAATAAGATTGGACACCATCTCAGACTTAGTCAGGGATCCTGAAGCAAAAATTAAAAGCTGTTTTGTTGTGGAAGCATCAGTTACCTAGCTCAATTACTGAAAACACACACCTCGCCTGTATGTTGGCAAAGCAGGTAGCTGAACATCTTATCAGGTCCCATTAATGTACTAGTAAGATGACTGGAGAGACTTGCCAGTCTCATGAATTTCCCATCCCCCCCGCTTTTAATGCCGAAACCTGAAAAGGTTTTGATGAAACATATTCCCTCTTTACCAAACTGACACAGGACAGTTAAATGTCAAATAGGTTTTTCCTACTGACCCGTCTTTGCTGCCCTCAGGCAAAGCTCCAGGGGGGATTTCAACGTAAAGGTTCCCCCCTTTCAGTGCTGCCCTCCAGACACAGTGCTTGCCTCCAGTGCGACGGGGCTCAAAGAGCAGGAAGCGCACTCTGCCGTTGGCAGGGGGGGGCTCCTCAAGAACCAGCAACTGAGCATCCTAGAGGACAGAAGAGCAGAGAGTTGGAAAAGAAATTGTCTAGAGATAAAGAGGGAGTGTGTCAAATTTGACACCATAGAGATAATAAATAAGTACAGTAGTCTGTGTAGCCTCCATCAGTGAGGATACAGTTTAATTCAGACATTACAAAAACATAGCCTACTTCAGCAGTATAACTTCTCAGAACGATAACATCAGTAGCTTGACTTAGGGAAGAAGAGGTTAAAAGATTGTTAAAATAAAGTATTTAAACTCACAGAGTAGAATAGCTTAGCTGAAAGATTGCGATCCCGCTGGTCATCCCCTCGCCCACCTGGGATCTTCAGGGGTGGGAGAGGGGCATCAGGAGCACCACAGAGGCCCCGGACACGGGTTACTGCAACAGCGGGAGCACCTCCTGGGACTGGAGATACTGGAAGGTGAAACAAACACACACATGAATGGAGCCATTATCACTGGAGGATTCACTGGAGGTAGATATACCAACTACAGACCGAAACCACAATCAAACAGCACTGCCATGTCACACATTAAGATGATGTGTTACTTGTCTTAGAAATTGTAGTAAAACATTGGCCAAGTTCTGTATAAACCACACACAGTGCTGGGAGTTCAAGTTCAATCAGTAATAGCTATCACCGGCTTGAGCATAAAAGTATGCATGACATGGTTAATGACAAAAAGGAACATTTGGCTTTGGCATAATGAATAACAGACAGGGTCTAGGGGTGGTTTATGTTACACAACTCCAGAACACTAGCCTATACTGGCTTGTCATCACTGATGACTCATTAAAAATGACTTTCAGAATTCAGTGTGCCCACTTCCAGTGAAATGTTCACCAGAACCCTTGTGACAAATTTAGTTTTCACTTCACCCATTCCTCACTATGCATAAACAAGAGGAATGTGCATCACTGGATATGATCCTTGCCACTTTGCAAATGGAAAAAATCATTTTTCATCTACAAAGAATGACTCAAAACTGCGAAGAAATTCCTCTGTTTCTCTAGCACCACTTTAAGTTTAGTGAGTCACATGATTCCTAAAGGACAGCTAAGTTATCAGAAAAACAGGCCAATTGTGTTTGTCTAGCCATTACCCTACTGTAGTCCTGCACTACTGTGTCTACCCACTTTATACTAGCTAACAACAGTCCAGGGACAAACACCAGCTCACTCAACACACTGAGTCGGAAGGGCCATTCTGATTCAGAGGCTAGTCAATGCGTTCTATAAAATTAGCCTAGCTTGTGCCTGTGTGCGTGTGGCAGGCTGCATTTACAGTGTTGAGAGTAGGCCTATTCTCAGAGCTTGTCGGCAACAAAACCCATTAGCAGCCGCAATGCTGCCACAGCGACTCAAACACTCACAGACGCTCGCTTACGTAAACGCCACTGCTGTGCTATATGTGGAGCAAACATGTTAAAACCAAATGAGAACCATTGTCACCTACATAACTCAACCTAACAAAGTCCACATTCAATAGCCAAGCTATTTCCTTGTAATGAAAGGTGTAGGTGTCAAGCTGTTATATAAAGATGCTGAATTTAAAAACTAAGAGTAATGGGTGCATGAAATTCTCATGACATTCCATTACCAGATTTCCCTCCTTACATAACACCCTCTATTCCACTTCTCATTCCATCTACCATGCATTCAAGCTAACATACACAAGGTTTTCAATAAACGTCTCTGTGCAGTTAACAACATTCTTTGAAATCCCCATGCCCACTGTAGGCAGCAACATGAGTCTAAAGCTTTCGCTTGCGTAACAGCAGCTTTTCCGTGTGAATGAATATGATGCAAAGATGGGAGAAAAGACCACTGATCTCTGAGACAGTATGCTAACACAAATGTAATATTAGGTGAAAGCGATTGTGATTGACAATGCAATTTTACTCTGACCTAAAAGTAGATTGCAGGATCAGTAATTGTGAGGGATCAGTTTAGATAGGCACCTGCTGGCAAAAAAGGAGTGAATTGGTTTTAAGAAAGAACAAACAACGGCAGAGGCCATGTATAATCTTTAAACCTATTTTACACAAATACTAAGCACGGGCTGCCACTGCATCAAAAAATACTAGAGGCATCTGCTGTTAGGCTTCTTAGCCTGTTGATGCCAAAATCACTGACTGAAAGAACAATTATCTTTGTTTAAGACATGCAATTATCTTTGCGCAGAAAACGACAAACAGGATGATAAAAAAAAAAAAAAGGAATAGCCTCTTAGAGTGCAAGACATAATCATTGGATTCAAAACATCCCATACTACTTCCCCTTTAGAGAGTGCAGTGGAAATTGTGAAAAACTAGACAAACAGCCAAAGCAAATATCTTGTCACGGTTTGCTTGATGTCAAAAGGTAAAAACACACCTGGCCGGTAGCCCAAGATGTTTTCTATCCATAACCTAGATTTCCAAGCATCAAACCCTGCTGCGTTCTCAATTCTTGTCAAGCAGCACACAGCAAATAAGCCATCTTGTCACATATAACCCAACTTACGTACACTGCTTTGCAAATGCCCCAATAATGGTAAATATCAGACTAAGTTAAATCAGCATACACTTCAAGGATTATTTTTAAATGTTGATTACTCCTTTATCAAATAAATAGTGGTGTCCATCTATTCCACTAAAGTACAGGCTGACTTAGCACCTGAGCCTGAGGGCGAAATGGAAAAAAACAAGGAAGCCAGCCAGCAATCATCAATAGAGCCGTTAAGCGATCTATGTTGGATAACGTTAGCAACAAGCTACTTGGACATGTTTTGTAAATCAGATATTCTGAACCATGTAAATAAAATTCACGCCATGTCTAGATCAAGGGCATAGTTAATAATGTGATGTTCATAACCTTCCTTGTTTTAGTTACAGAAGCGAATATTCGATAGCATCCGTCTTACGCTGTGACGCTAATTAGTTAGCTGACGTATTTTTTTTTTTTACTAGCAATCCATCTAGCTATTTCAACCAACAAACTGAACTGCTGAGAGAAATTACTCAATTAAATAATCTTTGTTTGTACTAATGTTTTATTATCAATAGTACCCTAACTATTTCTGTCTAGCTAGCATATTAGCTAGCTAGCGCATTCATGTAGCGTTTATCTGCTAACGTTAGCTAGCTAGCTAACGCCTCCGGACCAACGATGTCTATCAGATGCTGTCTATTTGCTGGATGTCAATGTTCAACGAAAACCCGTTGACTGATATATGTTACTGGTCTATGATTTACGGTAATGTCACTCGATGTACCTTTAACACGCTTTAGTAAAAGTAGTATAAAACTGTTGCGTCGTGTGTTGTTAACAATATTTTGAAAAAAGTTGTATACAGGGAATATAGAAATGGTAACAATCCAGGAAATATTCTATATGTCGTATCTAGGCCGCAGTTTCGAATCTCAGATAACGGCAATTTTCAACGACTACCACAACATACCTTTCACTTTCTGGTTTATTACTGGTTTGTTCAATAACTGGCATCTTGGATAAGTTTCTCTCTTTTTCTCTAACAAAACAATGGCTATTCAATATCGTCTGTAGGTTGGATTTAACCATCCGGCCAATGTCCACGCCCGCAGATCGCTCTTGCCTCTCCTCGCCGAATGATGAATTTACCGAGCAGACAGGAGTATTTGACAGAGGGGAGTGTCCTGTTGATCATGACGTGTATCAGGGAAAATATGACGCAGTTAATCAATTTGCTAAATCACAAAATGAACAAAATAAAACATGTATTACAATTTACACCTATCAAACCTTAATGTCATTATCATTGAATGTTTAGTGTAAATCCTATGCCTAGGCCTTATTTTAGTAATATCCTATTTCATGAGTGGAAAGAGTACTAAAATATCCTATTCAAATAGAAGCGCTGTTACCTTGCTTTTACTATCTACTTGAGTAAAAGTAAAAGATAGCTCATTAAAAATGTACTCAGAGTAAAAGTTATGAGAGGGTCCCCTGTTTTGAGGGGACGATGGCAGCCTAGAGGTTAGAGAGGCATGCTTGTGACCAGAGGGCCGCCAGCTTGAATCCCCTGCCTGTGTGGAAAAATGTGTGTGGGGAAAGTAAATGAGTTACTCAACCCCTGCCTCAACAACCACTGTGGAAGTGCCCTTCAGCAAGGTGCTTAACCCCCAATTGCTCCAGTACAGCTGCACAGTCACCAGTAGAAGACTGGTTGTACTGTGCAGCTTGCAGGTGTAAATGTGGAACTGTATGAATGGCTCTTATTTGGTCCCCTGCTGGAGAAGAGCAGGGGTGCTCAGTCCATTTTCACTGGATAAATAAAGGTAAAAACAAAAGGTTTAGGTAAAATTACTGACAAAAAATACAAGCACACAGAAACTATTACAGTAACAAGAGTAAAGAGCACCTTTATCATTTAGTATAATGCTAACAGTAACCCTGACTCAAGTCTATAGCCTAGCTGCAGCCAAGTATCAACAGTACCAGCACTCACCACGAATGTCATTTTTCTTTTTTCAACAGCTCTCATCTGTGCCTGTCAATCAAGAAGCAAAGGAATATGGTGCAGGGTGTATATGACACTCTCTCCAGCCCTTACAGAACAGAAATCCCCATCAACACAGCAACACTAACCCTCAGTTCTATGGTGAAACGCCACTGTGAAAGTTCAAATCAGGTAGGCTTCTTTCTCTTCCAATGTAGATACATGAATAAACATGGAACTTATTGTAAAAATCAGGGATTTTCTAGCTCTGAGGCACAGATGCCTATTTTAGGCTATGTTATATAAGTCTATGACATGCATTTTACAAGAGTGACACATGCTCTCTACATGCTCTGTTCATGCGTTAGAAAAATTTGTTTTAACTTACTATTTCAGTTTTGATGATTTCATTTTGTTAAACCTCAACGTACAGGACTTAAGATACAAGAGTTGCAGCAACCTTGTGTGAAAGCATCATAAGTAAGACATGTCTACATCCTATGACATGAACTAATTGAATTCTATAATAAGTACAGCACATTTTATGCTATGCTCCATTCAGCTGACTATTCTCTGTCGATTCCTAGTGTCTTATGACCGGATTCTGTCCATCCAAAGTTTGAGCGAAGTTCCAAACCCATGGAAGGGATTCACAATGAACCGCTGCTTAGTGTTGGCCCTCATCATAGTGGTTGTGAGCTCAGGTGCAAATGAATTGCACGGTGAGTGCTGCAATATGATCATGAAAACAGATATCATCACTTTCCCCACAGAGGAAACACGGCAGACAGATGGAATCGTTTGTTGTAGTAATATGTACTTCCTATGCTTCTAACACTACTGACTGATTTAGTATCTGGCCCGTAGGCAGTCTTAAACTCTTTTTTTCCTCCATTCAAGTCAACAAGCCTTCGCTCTTTCTCATGTTGTTTTCTAGATGCCCTGGATTCTTTCATTGAGGAAACAGACCTGGGTATAATGTCTTTCTTTGGAAGTCTGCAAGATGGATCCGCAACTCAGGTACTGCCTATGGCTCGATTAATATGCCCTTAGGTATAGAGCAATTTATAATACCATGATGAGTAAAATAAGGATGGCCCCGGTGGGAATCAAAATCATAACCCTAAAAGCATCACCATTGACCTACAAAGGACCAAACTAAGACTGAAGCTTTGGTGCTTTGTCTCTAAATGAGCATATGTACTCTAAATGTAAATGAAAATCTAATCAACGGAGTGAATGTAGAATAAATAATCTGATTTTTAAAGATATTTTCATATTTCATGTGGTTTTATAAAGAAGTCGTGCAGCCAACACTTTGTGAATGTGTGAATGAGAGCCTGTGTTGTGTCTTGTTGTCTGCCACCAGGGCTCTGTGTGGGACAGTTTCCTGTGGTGGAGCTGGGGATCTGAAGAACTTGGAGCGATAAGACGTAGAAAAAAGCCAATCAACACAAAAAGAATCCTGAAACCCAGAAATAAAGAATGATATGTAATACGGCTGCTAAAAGAAAAGCGAAGCGTCAATAGATGGAAGTCTGCAATATCTGCAACAACAATGACTACCGGCTTCTGATAAAGGAGAACAAACAAATGGTTGTCAGTATGCTTTGCCTTTAATAATAGAAAGAAATGAAATGATACATTTAGCCATTTTCGTCTTTGTGCTGTGGAGATTGGAGAAAGACAGTTTATATTTATATATATATCAGAAGTCTTATCGTGTTCAATATGTGTTTTTCGATCACTCAATCAAATTGAGAATGACCTACCTTTTGAATCTACCTTTTATTACCACTAATTTGTAGAACTCACTTACTACCACGTTGAAAAAGCCTTAAATAAAGTCAATGCAGTAATGTACCATTTTTGAACAAGATATATCTGTTAATGATACAGAAAATGTTAGTTTGTAAGCAAATGCATTAAACAAATACAGTGGTCTAATACATCAATGGCTTTCTTTTCTTGCACTTAGCTAAATATGTACACTATAAATCTTCTTACGAAACATAACAACATAACAATATAATGGTACTGATGGCAGATTTATGTCAAAGAATCGTTTGCTTCCTAAGAAGTGTGGAAAATATCTTGGAACACAAACTGTTGCTGTACTGTAAAAACCTTGTCAGACACTAAGAAAAACAGCTTTGTTTTTAGCTTGACTGTGCAATTTTGAGTTTATCCATTGGGTTGTGAGAGGGATTCTTAAGCACCAAGGGTGGTCAAATTCCTTCAACCCATAGAGGTGCATGTAATCCTTCAACTTCAACTTAAAAAATGAAAATGAAAAATTGGACTTACAAGGTTTTCACATGACAGCAGTGAAATGCTCTTTTTGTTTTCCATAAACTTGATTATTTATAAAAATGAGAAACACTGTGCTGTGCACATCTACTTGGAATACATTGTTTTACTATTTACAAGCAAATAAAAAGGCCTTATAGCATGCATTTTCTACCAGCGTAATAATCCTGTGCAGCACAAATGACAAATGAGACTTTCCATCCACCAAATAAGCCATGTTCGATCATTGCTATCTTAAAGGAGTAAAATGTCTTTGTTGTGACATCCACACTGCTAGGCAAAAATACAAATGCAAATGCCTTTAGCGGCATCCACACTCCGTGGCCACCATATTGGGTTTAATGGAGAGATAAGTCCCTCCCACGTTCAGGTCCACCACCTCCAGGTCGTCGTAGGCCACAGGCACACAGCACAGCGAACGCTCCAGCACCTTGCCACTCTGAATTTGGCTATTCAATAGCATGGCATGGTTGTTCCCGTTGTACAGGGGGAAACCACAGATACCATGGCAGTTGTTGATGGTGGCAGTGTTTGGGCCTACCAGATACTTCTCAAGGGACACAGTGAGGCTGTGCAGCCCACAAAGGTCGCCCCTCACTGGGCCATTCTGGTCTGCTCTGGTGGCCCGTAGTCCTCGCTCCACCTCATAAACACGCGCCACAGTTTGTAGGGCCTTCAGCAGAAGAAAAGCGCGGTATTGGCTCTCTCCTGGTTTGCATATATGTGGACGAGTAAACAGAAGCATACATTGCACAGTGGTAATACATGTTCTTGACAGCAAAGAAATCCTATATATAAGGTGAGCTTATTGATAATACAAATCTTGATTTTGTTTATTATGATTTCAGTCATCTCTGTCAAACAACGTTAAATGATGGTGTAATTTTACAACCTCTTAAATGTTTATTTTTATAAGAGACTGACTTGTACAGATCACCTGCTGCTGGTTCCTCCTTGGGAAAGGTACTGAGTGCTTTGAGCCTCCCCAACCTCTCCATGGCCATGTGACCCACCTCCTCTTCACTGATTATCTCTCTCATCTGCACCATGGCCTGCTTCAACCTCTGCCTGAGCAACTCTAACAGGGCAGGAGGCAAGGCCAACTCTCCA
The DNA here is from genome assembly GCA_900323365.1 of Monocentris japonica. Lineage (NCBI taxonomy): Eukaryota > Metazoa > Chordata > Actinopteri > Trachichthyiformes > Monocentridae > Monocentris > Monocentris japonica. The sequence continues at coordinate 8,780 of OOFE01007714.1, read as the reverse complement.
CGGTGCACCTGAAGCACAGAAAGGAAGGAGGGGAAGGAGAAGAGCGTAGGGGCTGAGGAGTTGAGCAATGCTACCAGGAGGGTCTCACTGGACGATAGCCCCAGCGTCAGGGGAGGCAAAGATCGTAAGGAGTCCAGTTGTACTGGAGTGGACTCAGGGTGATTCTGAGGCAGGAAATCACCCAGGAACTTCTGCAGCTCACAAAGGAAGGAGAAGGTCTCTGAGGAGCCCGAGGAGGAAACTGGAATTTGTGTAGATCTGAGGTAAACAATTAAAAAAGATTAGAGCCTTTTTGAGCACCACTCTGACTATAGCCTGGTAAAATTTGAAAAGGGAACATGAGAGCCAAGGAAGAGAGACCTCATCTCAGTTCCTCTGAAGAAAAGCAGAAGTGGAGTCACACTGATGTTACTTCCTGATTCTCCACCAATGAGGATCTCTTGTAGCCTTTGCCCTGCAAAGAGTGGAAATATACTCACAAAGAGCGCACATGTTCCAAGAAGTCCACTTGAAAACAAGAAATGTCCACATCTTACCTGTATCAGGGGTTTTTGTCTCAACGGATAACCTCCATTTCTGATGAACATTGCCCTCTGAAGTCTTTCCTGTCAGTATAATGAACTGTGTTCCCTCTGAAATGCACAAAGTCTAGGAAAGACAGCAACAGGAATGCTTGGGTGAAGGCCTGTGGCCCACAATGTGTAGGTTTTAATAAATATCTGTGAAATTTGGTGTCTTGGTATCCCTCTTTTGAAATGGCAACTGTAATATCTCTCATAGTATTCCAAAAATGTTGTAATTGTTTCCAACTTCACACAAGACAACATACAAGATTAAATAACTTTAAGAATATCATTTATTTGTATAATATTCACATAATGGCAAAGCCTTACCTGTGTATTAGGGTGAAGAGACTGACTAGTGAAAGTGATGCCCAGGTCTCTTGCTTTGAGGGGGCTTCCAAACGCCAAGAGCAGTATGGGGCTTAGCTTAAGCAGGGGAGACTGTGGGAGGTCAAGGGTCAAGACAAGCCTTCCTCCCTCTTCTTCCTCGACCAACAGCTCTGATAGAGAAAACAAACCACCCCATACAATATACATACACATTCACACGAAAAAAAAAACTGTTCAAAGTGGGCTGATTTGAAACGGGTAGCTCCAATACCTTTGGTTGGGTGCAAAACATCCAGTAAATTTCTCTGGTCTCTGTTTGCGGCATTAGCAAGCTCTGATAAGACTACATCTGATGAACCATCAGATCTTGAGCAGAATCCAAACTGGGTCAGATTGTTGTTTGTAACGTCACTCTCTTTCCCCAAACCTTCACGCAACACTGCAAATATGTTGTCCAGAATCTCCCCATGGCCCTGTGACCTTTCAAAGCATGGTGCATTATCAGGGAGATGATGAGAAATTGTGGTCTCTTTTGCTGACAAAGTAAAATCTCCAATGGAATCCATCACATGGTGGGAACCTCCGTTGTCTCCTTTGATTGAATTGGAAAAAGAAAAAATCTAATTATATTATGCACTAAAAACCACACAGATTAAAGCTAATACTTGATAGTACTCTCACCCAATGATAAAAGCAGAAATCACAAGAGCCTTTTGACTAAGGACTTATTGCTAACAACAATCCAGTCATTGGTCAAAACTGCAAAGACTAAAACACAAGATCCAAAATATACAACACAAAGAACCACATGCGTATTCATGTCAATACATTACATTCCAGAAAGCAGAGGGACAGTTAGCAAGGTGTCAGTCCAACCTGTCCCTGGGGGGTCTGGGGCTGGGACCAGCTTCTGTCCATGTGGGCCGTCCCTCTCTGTGACCTGCTGCTGTACACACTCCCCGGTCCAGGACAGCATCAGTGCTGAACAGTAGAAAACATTGGTAACCAACATACTCCGCTGTCTCTATGTCTGGTCAGTTCTTTCTCAATCACTTGTTTTGGATGGGTCAAGCTCAGAGGATGGGATTTATATGATCCCACACCCCTTCTCACCAAATGGGGAGCAGCCTGCCAAAATAGCAGAAATACTGTGTGTCCTTGAAAAGTTGGACGAGGGATACTATTTCAACAGTTTGCCACATTGTAAGGTGCTGTCTACCCCTTAGAACAGCATATGGTCTTCATCTTAAGATCACACAAGGGAGTAGGAGGAAGAAAGGCAAACAATAGGCAGTTTTGTTAGTTCAGACACACCCTAACCGTCCTATCAACAGACCCAAACTTATAGTGGTGAAGAAAGACAAATGAAGGGAGGACTCAAGAAGATGATAGATTGGACATGCTGTAAGTTTCTCAGAAACACTTTTAAAATAAGTGTCCTAGTGCCCAAGGCCAGAGGGTCAGTGGTGTTGCCGTACCATATGTACTCGGTAGTTTCCAATTCGTGATTGCGTTTTATTCACGGTAATACTTATGGGATACAGATGAGTGTAAATGCTAATCGAACATCCTAAGGTAAAATCTCTCTCAGACCTGGTTTAATAGAAAAATCTCACAGCTGCAGCCTTGTTTTGCAGACAATCAAGGTCTCTAAGCTGCTCAGTGGCAGCGGATGCCAAGAGATAAAGCCAAGGCTCATTCTTAAACAGGTTCACAAATCTCCTGTGAGGAATGACAAGAATTGTTTGTCAGTCTCCAATGGCTCTGAAGTATCTCAAGATAATGTTTGTGGAACATTTTGGCAGGTACTACATCATCCCGATATATCATGTTGGGATAAATGACATTGTTTACCTTTCTGACAGTTTACCTTTCTATACTGTGGGAATCACTGGTCAAATTAGGGATTGCATTCACAAAGTTTCAAGAGGGATACCGCACTTCTAGAATCTGCTTTCTAACTCAGAAGACTTCAACAAGAATATTTGACTCAAGATCCATATTTCTAGTCTGTGAATTCAGTAGCCCACATTGACACTGTGTGAATATCACATTGAATATTGCAGATGGCCTCTATATAGAACCATGTTGTGCTATTGGACCAATGTGTTCCCAGCTCAAAAGCTTTATGATATGATACAGAATCAAAGGCAGTATCCATTTAATTCAAACTGGTTAAATGCTTTCCCATGGGAACTAGGCTAGATGGCTAGTTTTGTCTGAGACATTAAATGCATTCTCCACTACAGATGGTGAATTTCAGAATAAACGCCCAAAGTCAGAATAAACATTAAAGTTATGATGTGTAACTCCACTGCAGTTTTTCCAATCTCAGTGAAAGTCAGACAGACTTCTCAACATGCACAACAGAATAAAATCAAATATTATACGAAACATTCTTTATTAATGATAAAAAGCAGAAAAAACATCTCAATTCAATTTGTCATTATAACATCTTAGGATAAAAGCACCAACACCAAGAGTTTTTCCATGAAAACCCAGGGCCTTTTGGAAAGTAGGTTTGCCTTTATTGCACCTCAAACCTGCCCTGGCTTTACCAATTAGAGATCACTATACATAGATCACATTTGCCTTTAATGACGGTTTCCCCCATGTAAAGGGAAGGATCACAACAAAGGACACTAAACTTCCTTCTTAGAGACACAGATCTAGACAGAGGCATTTGTAAGAGGAGGAAGATGCTGAATGTTGTAGCCATTCCACAGCTTCTTAAGATCAGACTGACATATAAAGCTTTAGAAAGCAGGATTTTGCTGAAGAGGGTCCATGTATGTGACAGTGAGAGATGATGTGAGGAGATGTGGTCATATCTCTAAGGCAATTTCTCAGCCAAAAGCACCAAGGGCCAATTTTCAGGTTACCTTAAAGTAGACTCCCTAGGGGCTGTCCTGGTCCTGAGTTAGGTAGGAGATGGAGAGAGGGACTTCATCGCGCCACAGGATGGTAGATACAGTTTGACATGCAGTAGTTAAACATTATACATCATGTCAAATGATCTGAGAAGTTCCTGAGTAAGACCTTAGGCGGGATTTAGAGTAAACAGCCTTGAATCTCACAGATTATCTACCAATTATGTACCAGGATGGAGAATGTTGGAGAACTGCATAGGAGCTGCATCATCAAATCCACTTGAATATCAGCACCTCATCCCTTTGAGCGATTATACATGTAGCTACGATGAAACCTGTAATGCGGGTAGTGATATTTGCCACTGCCACATAGCATTCTCACTCACACATACATTACACTGCCCCTCCAGATTATAGGAAGTTCTATAGGTCAGATGGGACATCAGAAAGCCACCAAGCAAGCTTGTGTTGAAGATTATTAAACCATACCTCTCTGCAGCCCAACAGGAGAGTAGTATTTATCAATAGCTGCATTTTCCTTGTTTTAAGTGAAGGAGAGCACCGTGCTGTCTGTCTGTCTAGTAGTATTAAAAATGATTGGAATCTTAAGTCACAATTAAAAGCATAATATATAACAACTGCAATTGTATCAAACACCAAGAATAAGAAAATTAAAACAGCGTCAACAATAACAATAATTACAAAAGACCTCTCAGTGCTGGTAACAAAAGGATGTAGCCTTTCTGGTCATGTTCTTGCATGAGTAAATGACTTTCCTCTTTTCACTTGAAAACTTGCAGATGAAAAACACATTTGTGTTTACACAGCTATTGCGTCTACAGGACAGCATTTTTACTATTCAGCTTTGTTAGTCTAATCTTCCCTTCGACACACAAATGACACAAAATGAGCTGAAGTGTAATCCTGCTTCTTGTCTTCTGTTGAAGACCATTTAAACTGACATACAAAAAAAAAAAAAAGAGGCTTAGATG
>OOFE01007706.1:15243-39982 GCA_900323365.1 Monocentris japonica | reverse complement strand
GTGGCCTCTTTCAGCAGGATAATGCGCCCTGCCACATTGCAAAAATTGTTCAGGAATGGTTTGAGGAACATGACAAAGAGTTCAAGGTGTTGACTTGGCCTCCAAATTCCCCAGATCTCAATCCGATCGAGCATCTGTGGGATGTGCTGGAAAAACAAGTCCGATCCATGGAGGCCCCACCTCACAACTTACAGGACTTAAAGGGTCTGCTGCTAGCGTCTTGGTGCCAGATACCACAGGACACCTTCAGAGGTCTTGTGGAGTCCATGCCTTCACAGGTCAGAGCTGTTTTGGCGGCACGAGGGGGACCAACACAATATTAGGCAGGTGGTTTTAATGTTATGGCTGATCGGTGTATAGTCTACAATGCTGGTGAGATTTTAACAAATGGTCTTAATTTCATCACATTTCTGAACTAATTACTTAAGGGTGTCTGTCCTCTGTCACAGATCATAGTCATGTATCTTCAGGTGCTGGAGTGTGAGAAGAATACTAAGCTGGTACAGACGGCTTGGTAAGTAATTATTACTGTATGTAGATCTACTATTCTGATGTGTTTGTTGCAGTAACAATGAATTGGTAGTGCTGGAAACCTGTTGGTGGTGAACTCTTATCAGCTCTATTCCACTTACTTTTTATACTCCAAATTACTACTAATATCTCTAGGGAGTTGGTGTGGTGTGTGCCTGTGGTGATTACACATTAGTTTCCTTTTCTTTCTTTACTGACTAGGAACTACATGAATGATAGTTTGAGGACAGATGTGTTTCTGAGGTTCAGCGCAGAGACAGTGGCCTGTGCTTGTATCTACCTGTCAGCCAGATTGCTACAAGTGAGTATCAGTTCCCAAATAAGTAATATGTATTGTCTTGTGGGAATGCTACATGCATCTTAATTTCAATGGGCACCTTTACTTGCACAATAATAATCCAATCTTAACCTGCTGGAAATACTCGTGCTTTAGCTGTGATCATGCAAACAGCTTAGTCTGATTATCTTAATCAGAATAAGGTCTGCTCAATCTTTCAATATATTGGTCCATTTAAACCGATTTAAACCTTGACCTTCATCTTTGGTAATTAAAAATGTAGCCTATTGCAAGACACTCAGGGTTTCTCACAGCACTTTATAGCCAAGGTAGGCTGCTTTGACAAAAGACCACGCTGCCTTGAATGTGATAATTATTTGAGTTTTGAGTTTATTTTCTTTGAGACAAAAGCAATGTTGAACACAGGGTCAAACTGACATCTGCTGGCCAAAAGTGAAATTGCGTCCAATGAGGAGCATTTTATTTTATCACATCCTTGGAGTTACGTTGTTACAACTTTAGCTAAAGTTAAAACTAATGTTGGTATTTAGCAATGTTAGTGAGTACTACTGCGGGATTGATTGACTGGAGTGTGTACACTATGAAAGGAACTTAAAATATGGAAAAATATTGTTGTACTGTCCCGATACACACATAACTACACTTGTTCTGTGCTTTTAGATTCATGTCATCTCACATATTCTGATGTTTGTTACTGGGAAGACTAATCTTAAACTATTCTACTGTAGACTGCTGTGGCATTACCCCATCTACTAGGTCTACTGTCCATACATCGCCATTTTGCCAATATTTTTTTTTGAGTGATATTTCCAATGACTCCCACAGATCCCTCTACCTGATCAACCCCCCTGGTTCCAGCTGTTTGGGGCCTTGGAGGAGGACCTAAAGAAGATCTGTAGGAGGATCCTGAGACTCTACTGCCTCCTGCCAGCGTCCTTCTCCAGTTTACTACAGCAGGTGGACCAGTGTCGTAAGGCTGTGGATGCCATGGCTGCCAAAGGGAAACTAGGACAGGGGGCACTGCTTGCCATTGGAACTCCGACTTTAGACACCCCCTCAAGCTTCTCTCCAGCTTCCAAAGCAGGTAACTAAGAAATGGTTTTATTGTTTTACATCATTTTCCAGGATTTTTTCAGGAGGCTGCAATACACTTGAGTTTATGAGAAGTAAGGTTGTGATAGAAAGGCCTCTAGTTCAAATCCTATGACAAGTAAGAAATGTTTAAGTAGGGAGTACAAATGGGAAACTTGGGAGTTCCAGTGCTGACATGCCCTCGATCAAGGCACGTGACCTCCAAACACTCAAATAGAGTTGCTTAGTGGAAGAAGGCTTGTTGTACTGGATGGCTTCCAATGTTTAACTGTGAGACTGTATTATAGGTTATTACTGAACAACAGCAAGGCCTGGTAAAAATAAAAAAAAGTTAGTTTTTCTAGATAGTACAGTGCATTAGCAATAACAGAAAAATGTAGATCATCATGCATGAGTCCAAAACAGGCAGTCACCTATTAGCCTCTCAGCATATGTCTGATTTTCTGGCTCTATATTTTGGGGCTGGGCCATATGACCTGAAATCCCTATCACAATATATTGTTACATTTAGGTTGATAATGATCAATGTAGCAATGATTTGTTTATATTTTTTTACCTCTGTGCACAAATATTGCATTCTCCATTAGCGTCATGGCCTCTGTCAATAATAGAAGTATGAACAGAAAACATTTTGTGCCAGAGTGCTTTGTCTCGCTGCTGTACAGGGATTAGATATGCCCCAGAATGTAAATCCCTAACTCTTTTTTTGTATCTTTTAGCTGCATTGCGGTACTGCCAGGTTATTTACAGCTCTTCATTCATTTCATATCATTTCATTACAGCTAAGAAAGTTGAAAAAAATTAAAGAAAATACTGAAAGACAGCTAACCTATTCTTCTTGACGAAAAGTTGGGTGAATGATGTGGTTATCCTGGTTATTCAGGACTGTAGGAACATAAACTACTGCAACATGCTGCACACCTAGCTAGGTGCCATGGGACTGTACTGCAGATGGCCAGTCGACTTATCTGTTCCCAGTTTCATCAGTCACAGATTGTATTAACTACTCAGTTAAATTAAAGGCACATCTGCACTGGAGGAACATACCGACGTGGAAAATTAGATCAGTGAAAGATTCATAGTGTCTGTTTTGATAAATGTGTGGTATAGCGCCCAGCCCTACTACAGTTTGAAACGAGCATTTTCGGTCCTTCTCCAACTCCTTTTTTCCACAACACATACACATAAACACACATTGGTGTGTGTCTTTTCAGCACATGTATTCCAGGAACTGCACACTGACTGGTCATGAGCCCTAGATCTTGACCTTTGCCCTTTTTCATTCCTTCCCTTCAGTGTCTCCTGCTGTAACAAACCACAGTCAGAAGTCTCCTGTGTCCCAAGTTGCCCTCAAAAACGCGTGCCGAAAACTCACTAATGGAGATGGGTAAGTCTACTTCGTTCTCTCTCTGTATTAGTTGGAATTGATTACTGAAAATTTCAGTGATTAACCTACACTTGTTCTGCTTGTAGTTTTGATGAGTATTACATGTTAACTCTACTCTTTCAGAAAGACCAAAGTGAGTCGAAGTGCTGAAAGAAGGGAGACTGAGCCCATCACCTCTCCTAAACGCAGGTAGAAAAGATCACCCATATGCCAAACTATTCAGCACAGGTGGTTTGTAGTCTATACTGACTGGTCATCTACTTTATACTCCCTTTTTTTCCAGACGCAGTCGCAGTGTTTCGTCTCCCTCACGCTCTCCCATTCATCAGAAAAAACATACTAGTCACAGAGAAAAGGAAAGAGGGAAAGATCGAGGAAGAGACAGAGAAAGGGAGCGGAGAGAACGTGAAAAGGATCGAGGAAGAAGGAGGAAAAATGAACACTCACACAAAAGACGATAATCATCACCAGAAATGAATGGAGTAGCACATTGTGGACCAAGCCAACCTTTTAAAGTCTTTTTGTATGGCCTGTTTTTTTTTTTTTTCTTCTGTTTTTTACTCATTGTGCTTTTTGGGAACTATGCTCCAAGATAATGAGCTAAAGCTAATTGTTTTTGCATTAAAACATTTTTACAAATTTCTCATGTTTGAATTATTGTCTGTGATTCCAGGTTTTTAAGAGGATGGGCTTTGATATGGAATAATATGGGATATCTCCAGTATGGAAATTCCACACTGATATGTTGGAAATTCTTTATCATTAGGGTAAACCCCTTGAGATGTGCCATCTCGTTTTCAAGGGGGTCCTAAACATTACGTATAATACAGAGAACAGTGGTAAAGTAACAACAACACCATAAAAACAAACTGAACAATAAACAAAAGAACACAAACAAAAACCCCAAAAGAGAACAATAAAACACAAAGAACAATAATAATTGATTTCCAACCACATAAGTGGTCAGGGACATTTAATCAACTGAAGATGGACCATTAATGAGGTGATTTATCAGTGATATCAGTTGCGTCTTACCTTTGCAATGTTTATGGGTTTGGGCAAGTTGGCTCACTTGCAGCACAGGCTTCATTATAGACGCCATTAAAATGCCTTGTTAGTTTAGACATTGTTCTCACTGTTCCAAAAAAAAGGATGATCTGCATCCCACTTTTTATCATCACCATTTTGCTAATCACTCTGAGCACCGGGAATCAATTGAAGGGACTATGCTATGGAGGCTAAACTGACATCTTACCATGTGTGAGGATTTTATAGTGATAGGGTTTATCTAATATCGATACCATAATGTGTCGGTGTCTAACGGCCACTGAAAGTCAAAAAATGGGACTGTAGTATCCCTGTTTGTTTATTTGCTGAAATCCTACCCACATATGCAAGTACATACATGCACACAAACAAACAGGCTTCCTCTTCCCTGAGGATGACCGTGTAATGAATCAAGTTGCAAAGGAAGCATGTTTCAATAAGACAAACTGATTAATCTCTTGTGTTTCATTAACATGCACCCGGGGTTCCCCAAGGCCCAGAATATAGTGCTGCTTTGTGACTTCCTGTGGGCGTTCAGTATGTCCTAACAGGGCTTATGTTACCAAAATGTACCAGAAAAACACCTTTGTTGTCAATTCGGGTCGCGATGATATGAGCAGGACCACCTTCTTCTACAAAGATGCAATAACAACTGGCAGCATGTTAGGATGAAAATTGAGTGACTGTCACCTGAGATACATCAAAAATGAAGATGGAACGTGTTTTTAAGAATAATGTATAAGCTATTGTTAAACACACCGGCTGCAATGGATGGCACTATGGTGGAGAATGCAGAAATGGAGCTTGTGGGGATGGGACTTCGTGTCTCTGTGTCCCCTGCACAAACTGTCTTTTACATCACCCTGGTGCTATTGGGCATCCTGGGCAATGCCACTGTGGTTGGGGTGATTGGTGACGGTGTGCTCAAGGACCCTGGCAGGGGGCGTAACTCGGACATCGTTATAATTAACATGGCACTGTCCAACCTGCTGGTGTCTGTGCTGAGGAACACACTGCTCGTCATCTCAGACTTGGGACTGGAGGTATGTGGTCTAAGAAAAGGGTCAGTTTAGGGGTTGTGAGGTTCATCAAACCATGAGATTAGAGTGACAGCAGAGACTACAGTAATGACCGGCAAGCGTGTAGGCTGCCAATATTTTATTATCTAGTTTGTTCAAAATGTATACTGACTTGACAGTTTAAACCAGCTATAATGTTTGCTGACTATACAGGTTTTTCTGACAGTATGTGACAAGAAAGCACTGTTTGGGAAGTTTGTATTTTCCACTATTTGACCTGTAAAGTGGAGACAAGACTCACTATGTGGCAGCCAGAGTGTGTGAATTCAATTGGTGAAAGAGAGTTCTTGAGTGGACATTAGTAAAGGCAAGTACCAACAAGTTTGTGAATACAATTTCTGCTGGGAATCAACACATAAAAACTTGGACCCATCTCTATCCCTTTCAGCTGTACTCGTCCAAAGATTGGTGTCAAGTCCTGATGGGTGTCTGGGTGTGGCTTCGCTCTGTCAATGTGTGGTCAACACTCTTTCTGAGTGCTTTCCACCTCCAGACCTTGAGGCGTGTGGCCCCTTCCATAGGGAATCTCCATGGGCCCCGGGGTCCCCCCAAATCGCTGCTGCTGAGTATTTTTCTCCTCTGGCTTGTCAACTTTATCTACTCCATTCCTGCTCTCATCTTCTCCACTAATGGGGACAGAAACAGCACAGAGGTGAGAGCCTGCTACAGCAGAAGGCAGCGTTGGTTTTAAGGTCAGAGAGACAAATTGTGATGAGAAGATAGCATGTTCACATCTCTGCACCAAGAAAGTTTGGCTTGGGGTGTGAGTTAGTAACTGGGAATGTTTAACTGGGGATAAACATCCAGACAGTGGTTGTGCTGAACATCTCTCAGGTGGTATTGCACATATGCTCCTGAGCTCCATTATCCCTGCAAATTGGGTACTCAGTTCAATAAGGGTAATTACCTCTTCCTCTTCTATACCTCACAGGGATTTCACATGACCAATCCCTCTCCCCCAACTCTTGACTCCACTCCATTCTTTCTCCTTCTCTCCCAGACCCTGATGTTGGTGAGCAGCACAACACGCCCCCTGCTGGGCTGTATGTGGAACTTTCCCTCCATCTACAGTGGCCTGGCATATGCCACCACCTCCATGGTGATCCATGAAACAATTCCGATCATCCTAATGGCCATAACCAACTTGGGCTCCCTTTATACGCTTTACGCCCATGGCAGGATGCGCAGTTCAGTGCAAGATATGCCTGTCATAAAAAGGGTGCCAGCCGAGAGACGAGCAGCCAAGGTGAGGGGAAGAGGGATGACTGGAGGTTTGTGGCTGGCAGGAGCTCTACGTTGAAATCAGGTTAAATTGTAAGCTGTCAACTTCAGATAGACAAGCATTAGATGGGCCTTATTTAGACCTGAAACATTATTTTACTAAAGCATTGATACAATAGGCAACATACAACTTAACTCTTTTATCAACATTTTTATTGGGGTGAAGGTGAACAAACCAGCACAGTTGCATCTCAAAACTTGGCATGCAGTTGTACATCACTAATTATTTCCCCTCTGTGTCCCTCCAGGTGATTCTCGCACTTATCATGCTCTTCATTGTGTCCTGGGGAACCAGCATCATCTCTATCAACTATTTCAACTACAACCGCGGTTCCACAGCTGAATTTCTTTTGATTATTGCTCGTTTTGCCAACACTATCTTCATTGCCATGTCACCTATCATTCTAGCAGTTGGTCACCGGCGATTGCGTTCTGTCATCAAGTCTTTACTGGCTCACTGACACCACAGCCTGTATGATTGGTGTGCCCACAGTCATCGATGCTATAGGAATTCTTCATACAGCTTGGCCTACAGTATGTTCTGTTGAAGTATTGGAGGCTTAACCCACACAATACTGCTAATCATAAACAATAATTGTTGTGGTCATAAATAGGAAGATAAAATGTTGTTTTCTCTATGCCAACCTTCATGTTTGTGTGTGAAAATAGTGCTGATGTACTGGATGTGAAGTGGAAGTGCAACAAGGTAGTTATAAATTTTTTACTGTGTTACTGTGGAATGTAAGGTTGTTGGGAGTCGTGCCACATGACCCAGGTCCACTTCAAGTGGATTCAACTGAAAGCAGCTTTATGTAGCTATGGTTGAGGGATAGTGTGACTCCTTTATTTTACAGACCAGTCCAAATAAAATATCCACAGAAAAATCAACCCAAATATTATCAAGATTCACTTTGTTCAAGTTTTTAAACAATCTGCCAAAGCTGGCAAAAGTAATTTATTTTGCAATAAGTTTGCCAGCCAAGATCTTGGTTTCATTCAAAAATGTAAGATTTTACTATACAGGTTCTCACTGGAGTCAGTGTAGAGTAGATGTGATTGTTGATGAGATATGAAAGCAGAGTTTTGATTCTCAAAGTGGTCGTGGATCCCCAGGGCCCTTTCATCAACAGGGTACCCAGCAAAACTTAATTTCACCGTTATTAAATTTACAAATGAGCACGATGGCATACTAATAAGCATCTCTTCCCACTGTCTCCCTGCTTGTAATACAGTAAAATAACACTTAGGCGAGGAAAGAGGAGAAAGTAGCTTCTCGCCCAAAATATGTGGGTTCCTGAGCCCAATACATGCCTGTTTGAGGATCCTTAATATGGAAACATTTGCGAACCCTTTTTTAAGTTTAGCTGTGATGGATGGAAGAATGGATGAGAAGCAATGACAAAACTGAATTGGATGAAATAATCTAAATGACAAAAGAACACATCAAGGTACATGGAAACCTCTGTTCTCAAACAAACCCTCTGTGGAAACTGCTGTCATGCATTATAATGTTTTCTGGCTCAGCAAACAAATATATCTCAATTTGACTTTTCCATTAAATGTTAAATGTTTGTATTGAAATGTCTCAAAATAAGCTTAATACTTGGCGTGACAACAGCTCTATCCAGAGAAAACACAAGATGGGCCTGGATTCAATGGATGACGCACCGTTGGGTTTTGTGGGTATACATTGTTTCGTTTTGTATTATTCAATGCATTCACATTTTATTTTCATTTGTTTCCTTTAACTTTCTCTTCTGCTTTTATGACTCCTCTCTTTCTGAACAACAAAAATGGTTTGTTTTGCCTTCTTCCCTTTAGTCTCTGGAGATTTACTCTCCCCCTCCGTGTCCTTGTGGCGACATTTGTTAACATCAGAACACCCAAGTATCATACCCATGATTCTTCTCCTCAGCTTGCCATGTCCCAGGGCCACCACCATGGGACTGAAACCTACAAACAGCGAGGCAGAGAAATGGGCCACTGTCAGCAGCCCCTCAGCGTGGTGTCCCCCATCATGGTTGTAGTACGTCACCGCAGCAACCTGCAGTGCCCAGCAGACCACAAAGAGTGACACCAGTGAAATGATTACATGACCTGCCTTACGCTCACTGGAGACATGTCTGTCCAGCTCCCCGTGGGTCCCTCCAGATTCTCCGCCAGAGGTGACGGCCCGGATATGCTTGGCCAGGGCATGCAGTGTGGCCAGGTTGGTGCAAACCATCAGCACCAGCGGGGCCACCTCATTCAGTGCCAATGAGGTGGAGGCAAAGGCCGAGCCCTGTTCATCTGAGGGGAACTCCCAGACACAGCCCAGCAGAGGCCTGGTGGTGCAGCTGATCACCATCAGCTCCACAGTGGCGTTGCCATGAACATGAGTGGTGTACACCAGAGCAGGAAGAGAGAAAGCCAGATTGACCCCCCACACCAGCCCCAGAACCACCCATACCCGTCGCCTCTCCCGCTGCTGAGCCAGCGGTCCAAAGGCCACCTGCTGGCGCCTCAGAGTGGCGCAGTGGAAGGCACTAAGGGCCAGAGTCACCCAGCAGCCCACAGCTCGCCACCACACCCACAGCAGCATGAAAAGGCGACACCAGCCTGGGGCCAAGGACACATCCAAGCCCAAGTCAGACACAAAGATAGGTACTGTGCGGAAAAGAGAGGTCAGCAGGTTGGCCAACGACAGGTGCACTAGAATAGTGTCAGAGGGAGGCAGCCGCCGAGATGGACTCTCAATGGCTGACTGTAACACCTGAGAGTGAAGGGGAGACAGAGAGCAACATTGTGAAATTTAATAGAATTTCACTGGAAATAATCTTCCCTAAACATTCTGTTCAATTAGCACATGAAATTATTCCCTTACCACATGGATGACCAGGATGTTTCCCAGGATGCCAGAAAAGACTAGGAGCCCAAACAAAATAGCATCTACAGTGAGGACCTCCGACATTGCATCACTTTCAGCATGGCGACCCAATTTGTTTTTTCTTTGCGACGAACATATGTATCTGTGTGTGTGTGTGGGAGGGTCTGTGTCCTAACTGAACCACTTCACATGCCCCACAACTGTAATGCTGTCCCTCAAGGTGTTTTATATATACGTGCGTGTACATACACAGACAAACAGATCCATCCAACAAAAAGCTCAGTGCCTTTATCTTTGCTGACAATGCTCAAGGTCAATTTACTTCAATATGTTGTTGTGCGGATGCTCTACCAGCAGACTTTTTCCATTGTTTTTTTTCCACATCAGAGACCAACAGCAAATGCAACACTCCTGTCAGTTGAAATGACAGTTCAACACACATGTCAATTGATACATCAGCAGGCCTTTTACAGTTATTTTCCTGTTCATTCTGGCTCATGCCCATTATCTTATTTACACTAAGCATTGCTTATTTTATGCAACCTGTGAGCACAGTAGAGTTGTATATTTTTTTATCTGCCCCATGAATGTCTTGGGTCACATAACACTGGCTAGTACAGGACAATCAGGGGATACAATTATGGATCAGACAGGTTTAACCACAATTCTCCCATGGGACCTTTCAGGGACAGCTGGTGTTAAAACAATCCCACTGATGCTGCATTTTCTCTTATTAGTCAGCCTTACATACTCTCCCTTGGTACTGATTGGTTGCTGCGTTGCCAAGTTTCTCTTTTGGGAATAATCCCAGCTAAGAACGGCTTAATTAAATGGACCATGAATTAGAATGAACAAATATGACAGTTTTATTACTATCAGCTTCTTGCTGATAGTAAATCGAGAACATTTTTTCTTTCACTATCGTAAAACTTGTTTTATTATCATTAGCCGCCGAGGGACGACTTTTGGATGTTGCTATAACCTGTATATTTTTATATTCTTGATATTTTGTAGTTTCTATATTGCTGTGTGCTTTCTTTCTTGTTACTTTGTACATCCGCTGCTGCATAACTGCAATGAAGAGCCATCTAATCATCTATTAAGGTATTTTGTCGCAAAACACCTGAGAACATCATGATAGAATTTACACAATAGTATTCACACACCTGTGTCTTAAATTTGAAGTTAAATAAAAAAATTTACAAATGTGCAAGTTATCAATTGAATGAATGTAATAGCAGCTGCAAGCTATTAATATATTTGATAAGATCTATTGTTCCTGAATGTATTTCGCTACCTCAGTGACGCGCTTTTCTCTTGCGCGCCATAAATGTCGAATCTGCACGCGCTCACTTTTGCTTTTGAATAATTAGGGGCAAAAGTCAAGTTTCTTTATATAGACTTCTATCACGAACAAGCCTCAAAGGACTTTGCAGGCCTAACTAGGTCAGGTTGATAGACGATCTAATTACGACACAGGTAATGCAAGATGTAGACAGCTACTGCTGTTAGTGTAAAACTAATGGTTAAAAATGACGCCACAATTCGAATAAAAGAAAAGCCATTTTGTAGAATGTGCCAGATTTACGGGGAACTGGTTTCACCATGGCTGTTACAGTCTGTGTTGATTTGCACAGGTAACAAAAGCTGTTGGATAGGTGAGCTGCTTGGACTCAAGCAACGTGATGTAGTAGTAGGTCGGTTTAGGTGGAGATGAGCACCACAGGTGGGAGGAGGCAGGATGGGAGATGAGAGAAAGTAACTCTCCAATGTAATCAGGACTGTCCTTGTGCTGTTCAACCATGTTGTTCTCCCACATCAACAGGCATCAGGAGAACTGAGTGGATGACTCATAAAATGACTGTTGATGACTACAAATATTTTGCACACGCACGCACCCTCTTTTAAGCACGCGCTCCTGCACACGCACTCACACACCAGGGATCAAAGCTGTACGTCTAACCAGACAGGAAGAAGAGAACAAATCTGATGGCACGACAGCCGGATCCTTTCGTTCCACCAAAAGTAAGTCATTTTCATAAAATGGATTGCGCGCTATGCAGGTAATCAGACGACCTCGATCGCAAACCAGGTTATATTTTGAGTTCACCATCCTTGCTGCAATTCACGCTAGTTTAGCCTAAGCAAGGTCACACTTGGATCTCGTGTCTGTATTGGCCGGATGATCGATTGTTATTTTTGTCGCAGACACAGACTGCTCTCGCCCATGGACGCGATTTGAGTTTCAGACAGATTCCGTCGTGTGCATTGAAGTAGAAGTGATCTTATGGCAGACATCGGCCCGCCTTGCATCATCTTCGATCTGATCCCACTATGCCTGGAAATAACTCAACGAAAGGAAAGGAGATGAAAAGGCAACAGCGACCATCACTGCTCGTCGTATCGGCGGTCCTACTCTGCACATTACACCAGACAACTGGGTCCAGCAGAACTCGCAGCAGCTCAGCATCCTCAACATCACCATCAGCATCTCCATCCGAGGTGAGAGGCAGGAATCATTTGGGTGCGCCCCAAAACTGGCTAAGGCAGAATAACATCAGTTTCAACTATTTTAGCAATGAAACCAGGCCTGCACCAAAGCTTAAAGAGGAATCCGGCCACTTGAATGGCTCCTCCTTCAACACCAGCAGAGGCAATATTCCTACTATGATATCTGAAAGGTCCAGCAGACCAAGTTGGACCACCAAGGAAGGAGGGGCACCGATGTGTGCCTACCGAGTGACTGAGGGAGGCATTGGGGGGCAGCTTTGTTTTCGACACACTCAGTTTGGGTTCCAGTGTCGTCAAAGAGAGTGCAGGACAGTCATGTCTTTGGGGACTCTGGTGGCAAATATTCTTACCAATGGCAGTGTATTGTTACAATGGGCACATGAGGCTCCTATGAAAAACACTCCAGTGGAATCCAAAATGACTGGCCATGACATAAAGACGAACATGACTGCAACCGGACAGAGGAGTGGTAGGGATCCTGGTACAGGCTTGGCAGACGAGGAAAATTGGCAGCTTACCCCCCAACCAAAAACTGGTTTTAGTGGCAAACGCCACAGAAGGGGTGGCTTTGAGTTAAGCTGCTGGTGGAATGGAAGCTATACTCAGTTTGAGTGCGCTGGTGTCCGTCTTGGATCTGGCTGCAGGGACTTTCTCTTCACTGAGTTGCATGAGAACATCCCCTACCGCATCTGCCTGCGCTCCCTGGCCCACCCAGACCAGAGAGTGGACCAGGGGGGCTGTGTGGAGTTTATGGTGTCGCCCTCTGGGATGCAGGACATTGTGATTGCCATGACAACAGTTGGGGGCGCTATCTGCGTGATGCTGGTCATCATCTGCCTGTTGGTGGCATATATCACAGAAAACATCATGAGCCCCACAACACAGCACACATACTCCTACCACACACACTCTCGTCACTGATGATCACACAAGATGCAATGCTCAATAATCAAAGAATAGCCTACACATTACACGGTCTCCTTGATGACTCATAACCCATAATAATTATGTTTGAATCAGCCACATAATCGGATATACACCTCCATTTGATTGAAATCAAGCACAATTTAGGGTGGCTCTGGAAAAAAAAGCCAATAACATGCACTGCACTAAAATGATTGATTACCTACATTTAGCATATAGTTGAGTGTGACCACTGTGACATATTTATTTTCAAGGTTGTCTGTGATCAGTCTATCAGTCTGTATGCTGGCAGTATCTACTCTGCAATATAAATAATGAAATGGAGTACATCAGAAAGAGCTGAGAAGAGTTTTGCAAAATGTGTAGCCTGTGAAAAGTATCCAGACTGTCATACATGTCATTGCTGTTACATACTCATGTCACCTACTCACAAATGATGCCACCTTAGTCTATTCTGGCTGTTAGGTCTATGGACTATGTATTTGTACCATGCTTGTCAGAGGCAATACCCGTCTGGTCTACAATCTCTCCAAATACTATATCTGAGTTAGAATACCTTTATGTCGAGCAGTCAATCAATAAAGTACTGTGAGAGGTCATTTGTAATGATTTACATCTCTCCTTTTTTCTGTGTGTGTGTGTGTATGTGTGTGTGTGTGTTAGAATCCACACTCCACACTCTGTGGGGAACCGCAGTCATTGCAGCAGCAAATAGTAATAGGATGCAGCAAAAACAAAATAAAAACTATACAACCTCCTGTATATTCACTTTACAGATGTAGGTAACGTGTACAGAACATGCAGACTGGGATGTGTCCATTAGTTGTCCACCTTATCAAAAACTCCAGAAAAAGGTAGCATACTGTATGTACAGAAAAAGTGACAATATGTAAGGCATGTGCATAGATTTCTGTTCTCACTATCATATACACAACAGATTTGTGGATGGCAGAAAAAGTAAGTCAGTAAGTAGTCAGCAAATAAGTAAAGTATTAGTATTGGATATTGAATTAATAGGAATTAATATAAGGCAAATAAATGTCACCAAACTTAGCATAAAGATGAATGGTAAATGTATTATACAGCTGTTTGCTAAATATGTTTGTTTTATACTCAAATGCACTAGCATTAGTATTTAGTAGTTATTAGTTCTGAATCATAAAGTATACCCCTATACTTAGATAATCCGCCATGGGTGTTCTCATCTTTACTGTCAGCTCCATGCTTTATAACGTGATAACATCCTCAGGTTTCTGTCTTACATATATCTGCCTCGGGGAGAGATTTGTCGATGCTCACAAATCTCAAATTTTTGGGTGATGTTGGGAACTACAATTAAATATCTGTGATGGGAGGTGCCTCATTGATAACCCCAATGGCATACCCACACTAACACACTCAACCCTGTAACATTTAGATGAAGTGATTAGTGAATGTTGCCTGTGTGAATCCTGTAGATTCATGACAGCATAGCCTGACATCTTTACAGTAACCATTTGTGGGTTAATACATCATTCTTTTGAGACCTGAACTGGGTTTCTGTATGAATGCTCACCCTGGATTATGACACAAAGGCTTGTTACATCACAAACCCTGTCTATGTAAAATTAATCTAAATTGAGACTAAAGAATGATGTAACTAAAAAAGCGTCCTACTTTTCACATGCTTGCCATTTTTATTTTTTATGGATCAAGCTTTTTCATCATTAGAAACAAAAATAAAAACACAGGTACATACGGAATACAAAGTAGCTAGGGCTAAATTACACAACTACAAGAAAACTTGAAGGAAAGCCATATTTTTTCACAGCTTGTTTGTTTACCGGCGTCACGAATACGTCGCTACATTCTTGCGCTGATAAATTTGAAACCCCGCCCATCTGACGTCACCAGTTAAAGCCATACTAGGAACGTTCTCGCTAGGCTCCGCCATTTTAACTTCCTTCTCTGACAGTCGGGAGTTGTATCGTGCAGTCGTTCTACTCATACTGGTTTTGTTCAGTTCGACCTAGGGGGTTCTCGTGTTTATTTTTTACAGAGATCAAACGAACTACCTCTATTACTAAACAACTCGATTATTACAATTAATTATCGATTAGTTTCTACCGAAGAGTCGCAATGCCGAGCCACCCGCTGCGTGTGGCGGTTGTGTGCTCGAGCAACCAGAACCGCAGTATGGAAGCGCACAATATCCTCAGGTAAAAATGACCCGCCGAGAAGAGGAGAAAAACGACAACTATGCCGCACCGCGAAGTGAACAAATCTGTATGCTGCCATGCCGTTTTCACCCCCTCACAAGTCATGCCGACATGGCTTGGTGACAGTTCGTCGGGCCTCATCACGGCTTCAACAATGGACCGGCTGCTCTGAGCGTTATACCAGGGCTGTAGCGCACTTTTACGCTGGACTGTGACTAGGTTTTATATTCATGGTCGTCAAACCGAAACGTTACCATAAGGTTTTTCCTTTCAAACAAATACAGGTGTTCAAGAATAGCAGCCTAAGTTATTTTCTAGTTTTTTTTTATGCACTCTGACAACAGCGCCCCCCTCTAAAAATTATACCGGAAGGGAGGAACTTCAGCTGTGCAACACCGGGAGGCTTAGTTGTACCTAGAACAGCCCCCTCATCCCCCACACCACCAGGGAATTGTGTAGCTAAATGTAGTAGTTCTCAGGAAAGTGTAGGGATGTGCAGGTGCAGGTAGTCCAGACATTGCACACTTTGTCTCATCCCCAGTAGCTGCCCTGTTCATATTATTGGACAAATGCTGGTTGAAAGGACTGGAGTGGAAACAAAATAATGTGTCCTATCTGTTGCTGGCACTGCACCTGTACCATTGTCTAAGATGGAAATGGTTGACAGATCAAGGTTGCTGGTTGGTTCAGCTGAAATAAAAAAAAAAAAACCTGATACCTGTTATTCTCTGGTGTGGAGATGTAGGTTTTTGACATTCTGACACCGTTGCATGACAGCAACCGACTGACTTTGACTTCTCTACACTTCAGTGTGTGCAGTGACATTGTGAATTGTGACAACTACTAATAAGCAGTAAATGGATTAATGGTCACAATGTCACTCTCTGAGGAAAAATCTTAGAAATGCTAATTTTGTAGGTTAACTGAGAATTCAGTGATGGAAGGAGACTGATTTGTGCTACACCTGTATCTATTTGTCAGAAATTTCATGTAATTTACTTTCTTGTCCCTTCCTTTTTGCAGCAAACGTGGATTTGATGTGCGTTCATTTGGGACGGGGTCTCATGTGAAGCTACCTGGTCCTGCCCCGGATAAGCCAAATGTGTATGACTTCAAAACAACATATGAACAGATGTACAACGACCTGGTCCGTAAGGACAAGGAACTGTATCCCCTCCATATCTCTCTCTCTCTCTCTCTCTCACACTCACACACACACACAGAGTTGAAGACAGTTAAGTAAACAGCCCACTTACATGTGTCTTGATAAGATATTTTCTTCATCTTTGTGTGAGTTCATGGCGACTGTGATGGCATTGGAGCAGCACAGCAGATGGGAGAGCACCGATGGGTAACTCACATGCAGGGATTTTAAGTAAATATGTGACCATATGTATTATTACTAAATATGTTGGCTAAACATCAAGTTCCCTAATCATTAACTGTATTCTTTTGTAAACAAAGGCACCACAAGAGAGAAATTGCAAACAAGGTGTCTTATGATGAAAAGGTATTGTGATTGGAAGATGAAATAGTGTGCATTCCCTGTACATAATCAACCTTCCATAAACTCAGTATTTGTATTCTCATGGTTTTGCATGGATTTCTTACCAATATGGTGCATTGCCATCAACAGCAGTGGCTGTTTTACTGTGAACACTAGTTCATATTAACTTGTTTGCTGCCACCCAAGATGGCTATCCAGTGACATAATGGAGCAGTAACAGAAGTTTTTGGGAAAACCTGAAGGATTTTAGGATAAGTCATAATTTTGCAAATTATCTGTTGTGGATAATGATTGAAGGATGTTTGAGTGGGCCCTCTGGTATCAAACTAATGTTAGTTATCATATAACTTGTGTATCGGATAGGTAGGCTGTCCAGAAATTTCTGTCCAAAGTTTTACAAGTATTACCCTGATTATCACCAGGTATTATTACCCTCCTTTCACCCTTTTCCAGCTGACTCACGAATGAATGGTGGTCTTTTGAGACACCACTAGAGGGCACTGTGGCTTTTGTAATACACACACTGACCACTGACTCACCATTCATTGCTGTTGATTTGCCATTGCTCAACAATTTTTCTGAGAAGGTGCCACACCAAGGAAAAACTACACGTTCCTTTGTTTGAGACGCCACATACATGACCATTTTATATTCTCGACATTTTACTAGGTGTTACCATGCTCTCCTTCCCCAGGTTAGATGTCCTTCCCCAGAGTGATGTTCTGATTCTTATAGTGTGAAGGGGTTGTTGTGCTGTCTTGAATAGTTTTTCCTCCCTCCTGCTGTGTTCCTTAACCTCCCAACTCTTCAGATACACACAGAATGGGATCCTGCACATGCTGGACCGCAACAAGCGCATCAAAACAAGACCGGAGCGCTTTCAGAGCTGCAAGGACCAGTTTGACCTGGTCATCACCTGTGAAGAGAGGGTTTATGACCAAGTGCTGGAAGGTGAGGCTTTCCTATCCAGTGTAAAGGTGTAACAATAGCATATTTTTAAACAACTTAAGATGAGGGTGACCTCAATTTACACAGAGGAAAATGAGGACTCTTCATTCGGTGCCTTTCCATTGTATGCAGGACCCTTGTGCTGCTCAGAAACACCTCATCATGATATGACTTTCTCACCTATTGTGCTCCACAGATCTTAACTCCAGAGAGCAGGAGACTTTACAGCCAGTGCACGTCATCAACGTAGACATCCAGGACAACCACGAGGAAGCCACACTGGGGGCCTTCCTTATCTGTGAGCTGTGTCAGTGTGTGAGTGTCTGCCGGCCCGGATCCCATGCTGTTATACAGTCACTCTCGGACACAATATAATTAAGCAAAGAGCGAAGAGGTGTTGTACGGCACGACATGAAGGCAAAGCACTGTCTTGAGTAGCGTACTGCTTTTATAAAATTGCAGTAATACACCAAGGGAGGCAAATGTTCCATTTTCTTTTTTTCTTTGAATTTATTTATTTGATAATTAAAATGTTTGTCTTCCGCCAAGCAATATAGTTCTTAGTAGTAAAACTAGGTTACATGATGACGTACTGGAAAAGGTGTGTATAAATGATAAAGTAATGAGTGCTGTAGGTGCACAGAAATGTTGTGTAGCAACATTGTATTGTGGTTAACTGTGCAAATGACCTATTTGTGCCTATCAGTGGTGTGTAATGGCTCTCCTCCCCTCAGATCCAGCACACCGACGACATGGAGAACGAAATTGATGAGCTGCTACAGGAGTTTGAGGATAAGAGCAACAGGCCTTTTCTCCACACCGTCTGCTTCTACTGATACCCCAGTCGAACATTTCAATAAAACATACCCCCAGACCACAAACAGCAGATCGATATATACACACACACACACACACACACACACTTCCATCCTCCTCAGTCATCTACACAAACACAGTACACATTGTGTGCCTGCACGGATACACGCACACATAAACACTCACACACAGCTTTTGGTCAGGACCCAAGAAGTCGCTGTTGTTGGACTAATGGTGATGGGTTTTTCCTCCGTGCTGAGGACAGGCTCACTGCTTTCGCTCTGCCTTTACCCCTGTGGATCAAGGTCAGGCCAAGGTCCTCCCTCCATCCCAGTCCAGTGAAACCACTCAACCATGTCTCCTCAGGGAGAGCAAGTCCCCTTGGTCAAACAACTCCTCAACAAATCCCTTTGATTTTGTTCAGTATTGCATATTGATGCTGGTGGGAGTTTCTTTTTTTTTCAGATTATTTTAATTCAGAAGTATGAAATGTCACATTTTTATTCCTGATCGGGGATAGTGTAAATGTGTTTATTGGGATCAGTGAGGAGATTTGTTTGAGGTGACTGCGTGTCTTTGTGTGTTGTAGATTAGTCAGGATAATTTAACGTGGGGGCTGATGAGACCTTAAGGCTCTCCCCCACTTTGTTTCCATTATGATGTGTTTATTCCTATTTAAACTGAGATTTGCTATCTTTCAGGGCATAGTATTTTTTTCTTTTGTAAATGTTAAAGAATTGAAACATTGTAATTATTTGCAAACTACAAGCTCAGTCCGGAGTGCCTGAATTTCTGTATGTACATATGAATCCACTAATGAAACAAACGTCTCTTAAGAAACATTTCACGACTCGTTTTTGTTTTGATGTATTTCACAGTTCAAGGTTGTTTCATACGTGGAGCATTAGTGTAACTTTGCAGATAGGCATTGTTACCGAAGCACTGCACTATCACCATCCCATTACATTAATTTGATTAGGCTCCTGAGAACTGTCTGGACTGCCCGGCCATTAGTCTTTGATTTATTATGGCATTATACTACGGTCCTTCTCGGGGATATGCGAGGCATCTTAGGGATACACAAGGATACAGATCAACAGTTACATTTTTGAGATGTTGAAACAGGGCAGTGTTAAGGTAGTGAAATATATCCACCATGTCCTCATCACTGCGCCTCTCCAGCTTGTGTTTCACTGGTGGATATCATATGTCAATGACTGGGATCTGCTAAATAAAGCTTTAAGCCTGACAGTCTCTGTATCGGTATCTTTACTTACTTTAGGAGAGAGTGGGTTCTTATGTATTTATCTACTCCCTAGGGGCAGTCATTTGTTACTTTACTTTTCCGTTACACCCCCAGGGAAGCCAATATCGTTGGTGTCCAATGTTTTTGTCATCCTCGATAAAATTCAAGTAGTGGGAGTATTTCCACCCGGAGAAAGCAAGCTTTTCTTCCATTTTTCATCTGAGCCTGTGAGTGGATGGCGAGTCGAGGGGATGGGATATAGTTTTTAGATAACCAAGCTACTTCGAGTGAGGGTGATAAAGGTAACGACTTTTCTTCGACTAGTAATTGCATGAAATAGTAATTCGTTACACTACCTGTTACTGAGGAAAGCAATGAATTACTGTAACGAGTCCCTCCTGACGTTATCCAGGCAGCTAAATAGGTCGTGCGGCGGAGGTGTGATGGCCTCAGGTGTGTTGAGTGTGTGGGGATGGATGGCTGGAGACTCCGGAGCTCCTCCCGTATGCTCGTCTTGTCTGGAGAGCACGACCATGTGTGTTATTGAATAGTTTGTGTAAGCGGGCGCCCCAGCCACCATGATCGTCGTGATTTTAGCGTCTTCGTTTGTGCTGGTAAGAGCTGATGTCAGAGCACACTCGCATCTGTGCTTCTGTGCCTTTCATGCACCTTAGTTATACTCGACAACAGCTGAGACACGATCTACGTTGAGGCGCATGTATTTTTCTCAATTCTGTTCATGTTCTGAAATGCATCTCCACATGATACACCCCCCGCTGTCTCCAGTGTGTCCCAGTTGACTTCTGTGGTTGTTTTGCAGACTGTAACTTGCCTACTGGACATGAACGCACTACTAGTCCGCTTTCACAACTACATCTTACCATTTGTTCGAGGGGAAGACCGCGTCTGTGCTTGCAGCTGTGGAAGGTAAAATGCAATCTAAAGGTGCAGTGTGAGACGTATTGAATGATTTTACGCTACTGGAAGACGCCTCTATTTTTAAATGGGTAGAGCTGCTTTCAGACACGACCAGAATGGTCGACAGTGCTCTCCAAATAGACCGCTAAGTATTGCAATTATATTGAAATATGCATCTGAATTCACATTATTACGTTGTTATTATTATTATTATTATTATTATTATTATTATTATTATGCGTCGATCCACCATGACCGATACTCAAACCTGACTCTTTAACTTCACCTAGTCCAGCTCCTCAGGTTTCTGTGGGGTGTGAGGGGTTGGTGCACCTGTCAAAGAAATGTTCAGACCGTGTGGTGAAGCATTGGATGTAGTGTAGAATGTAGAGTCAACAATTTTCTGACTAGCATGGAATCCTTCAACTGAAATCAAAACATGAAAATCACACAAGATTGGAGTTAGAAGGTTTTCACATGACAGCAGCGTTATGTGGAGTGGTAGCATGCCACCCAAGGGACCAGTTAAAGCCCACAGGGAACATAGGCCAGCTGTTGGTGATGTGCTTCCTGTCCTGACCTCCATCAGGGCTGAGTCGATCTATTCTATCTATTAATGCTATATATGCTATAGATACATTTGGTAGATGATTTTGTCAAGAGCATCTTACATACATGTGCATACATTTTGTATTTTGTTGTTTTCTTATTTAATGTCATTTTTCTCTATTTGCTCTCCACTATCCTGAATCCATCCTATCCTAACCACCCCACCTGCCATTGCTGCACTTTCTACTACCGCTCTATCTGCTGTAGGCATCATGTTTATCATGTCCTTCCGTATGATGGGGATCAGTCCACAGTGGATTCCACTGGGAACTACTTTGCAAGTGACAGCGTGACCAAGCAGGAGATGGACTTGATACTTGGGCTGCTGTTGGGCCTCTGCATCAGCTGGTCCTTGCTATGGCTGGATGGGCTTCTGCACTCTGCGCTCAGAGTCTGGAGGACAAACCAGCCCCACAGTGAGTCAATGGGCTCTTTACTGGACAAGAGAGGGAGATTTGAGTACACTTACTGAAACTAACTTGCATGTGGGGAAAGTCTAGCGGTACGTGGAGATGTGTTCTCTAGGGTGGTCACATGTCAGAGCATTAGATGTTTAGGCTATTGTATGGTATCACTGTCAGTGCCACTGCCTTTTCAGCTATTGCAGTATGTGACAGACAGAAGAACTGATCATAGGCCATGTCCATCTGTGCACATACACACACACACACTTTCACCAACCCTGTTTGCTTGTCTTTCCCTCCAGATGTGGATTTCTGGTCTTGGCTTCCCAGATTCTGCAACTTTAAGGACTTGTGCAGACGGGTGCACCTAAATCAGATTGAGGACTCCAGTGAGAACATGGTGCACATCAAGCAAAAACTGTACCACAATGGCCATCAAAGCATGTGACACAAGACATGGATAAAATATAGCAACTGTGATATGGTTATGATGACAATGTGTATTTGTTCTCTCCTGTTTTGTGCCTAATGAACACATGCCTGAAAAGAACATTCAGCCTGTCTAGCAATTCTAGTCAACCGGGCTCAAAACACTAGTGCAGCTAAACAAAGACCGTTCAAGGTCAGACTGGACTGTCAAGAGGAATTCTGGGCTGTTCAAACAGACTTTCTATCAAAAAATACTTCTGAGTGCGGATATTGGGATTACATGTGATGTCACGCATTCAAGTGCTTTTGGTCAGAAATAACAAATGGATGCTGTAACATTTTTTTTGTCTTGTTTATTTTTGAAATCTAGCAGCACAAAGCCATTTCGTGCTTCAATATGTAATTGATGGTTTAATAATGTTACTAGCTATTAATTGACATTTCCCCTCTGGACTTGGATATCATAAAAATTCAGACTTTCCAAATCGTAATTACCGTTTTGTTGAGTGGGTTTGTTTTTGTGCACTCATACATGACAGCACTAGAAGGCGTCCTGCGATGTCTTGACAGTGACCGAGTTTTATTGTGTAGCCAATCCCATATAGCAGGGACAGCCTCCTGCCCTTGACTTGGCTTTGTAAAAGTGATAGGCTGTCTCAAGCCATCAGCCATTACTGTGAAATATTGAAATAGTCCATAGAATGCATTTCCATAGGAAATGCTCTCTAGGGACTGGATCACTGCCTCATCCAATCTTGACCCCTCCTCTCTGCCTGCACCTCCACCATTATGCTGCCCTACACTGTCTGCCTTTCAAAACTATATATTTGAATTGACAGTGGATTTAACCCCAAAGGGAATGCCCTTTTTTCCTACGGCCGCAACAACACAGGCTACAACACCGATTGTTGGTGACCAAAACTGTACGACCATTTTTTTTGTGACAACATATGAGGACATGAATAGACACTTCCTCTTTAGACATGTTGCTTTCCAAGAGAAATCGTGATTTCATTTTGTCTCTGGTCAGCTAGGTGATTTAAACCCCACACAAGCGATTCCGTATTGTCATATAGCAAATATGATTTACCACAAAAATTAAGTTTGCAAGAAGTATGGGAACGTTTACTATTTAAAAAAACACAATCATACCCATTTAATGATTTGAACAGATGATTGCATGACATGTATATAATAACAGACGTACGATTTCCATGTAAAGTACATTTTTACAGTCTTTACACATATTAGCATGAACTCCTCTCAGGCATCATGTTTGTGTTATTAAATGTTACTGTATTTCTCCCCCATCCCTCAGACCCCACCCACTGTCATAAAGACAGTCAGACTTGTGGATATACACTGACACAGACGCTACTACAGAAAAGGGAGCAGCACACTAATCTTTTTCTTTTCTGCAGCCCCACCAATAAAACCCTAACTCTCAAACTGGGGTTCCATCCTTTGGAGGAGACGGTTCAGTCTTGCCCTCCTTTTCCGTCCCACCCTCACTGGGAGTGGAGGCAGCAGTTTGGCCTGAGCTCTGTGTTGTGGTCTCAGCTTCTCCTTTGACAGCATCTTCACAGACCTGCCAGTTGACTGGGATGGCACTTTTGCCCTCTGCTGATGGGTCACTGTCTGAAGGAGGTGGTGTTGTCTCCTGTATACTTTCACCTTCTTGCTTTATGTTCATCTCAAGGACAGGAGCAATCAACTCCTCAGCCTGGGGGGCCTCACTGAGTGGCAGAGTAAAGCCCATTTTGCTAGCACTGCCTGCTGCCCCAGCTTGTGGAGGTGGAGTGCTCTTGCCTACAGCCTCCTCTCCCCCCTCTCCATGCAGCCAGTCCATCTTCTGAAGATGTTGCTTGACAGAATCATCAACCCGAGCATCAATCATAGCCTCTGTCAGGATCCCATCTTCAGAGGAATATGCTGCCGCCTACAAAAACATAAAACACAGCACACACATTCATTTACTTAATGAAAATCAATTTGACATACATTATCATGCAACTACTAATATTTACACATAAGCTACGCAATAACTTCTTTTGTGTACAGGAATTCTATAAAATGATCTGATGGATACCAGGAACATACCTGCCAGGCCACACCCAGTTTGGAAATCTCTCTGCCTGACATGCCCTCTGTGCGTTTTGCAATCTCAGAGCACTTTTGACCATAGTCAAACTGCGCCAGTTTCATCCTCCTGCAGAAAGGCACACACAAATGTACAGGGAACACAGAGAGAGGGGGAAGAAAGTGAACAAGGTTCTTGTGTTTTTTCTAGACTGGACACAGGTTGTGTTTTTACAGCTCAGTACCTTCTGTCCTACATGTGGGTCACCCCTACCGACCAGCCTGACACCCCTCTGAGTCCTTGGTAATTAATGCCTCAGCATGGCTGGCTGGGCTCCACATGCCCAGCAGGTCATTTCTGGCCTCCACCTCAAAGGGCCTAGATCTAATGCTGATCCTGGCACAGCCTCACAGCTAACGATCACACAATCAAATCTCAAAAGTCTCCACAAAATCATTCAGAATTAATATCTTGTAATGTGGGTGGGTAAGCATGTGCGTGCCACACACACACACACACACACACACACACTCCTTCTCCCTGAATCCCTGAAGACCCATAACCCCTC
>OOFE01007706.1:1697-15223 GCA_900323365.1 Monocentris japonica | reverse complement strand
CACACACACACACACACACACACACACACACACACACACACACACACACACACATAGACACAACATAGACACACACCCCTTTTAAAGTGTGTGCAAGTGAAACTAATTACTTGGCTCCTCTGCTTCTTAGGCATTTCAATCTATATACTGCTGTGTGTGTGTGTTACTCACTGCCTGCCTCCAGTGGCTGGCTCTAGCACGTATCTGTCAAAGTACAGTCGCACCAGCCTCTCCCTCTCCTCTGGACCCGGCAGAGCAAAATTCACAATTTCATCTATACGGTCATTTATGGCCCAGTCAAACTGCTCTGGTTGGTTACTGGCTAGCACCATCATAAACCTGCGGGAGAAGAACAGAAATCAAGCAGAGTCAGAGTATGACTGGAAAGTAGAGGGTACACATTTAAGGTTTGTTTTGGAGCACAGGGTATCTCACAACTCATAAACTACAGGATGGGAATAAACACTTACTTGTTGCTCTGCTCTCCAGTGCGATACAAGAATGCGTTCAAAGTGGCTCTAAGGTCTTCGCTAATCTTCTCCTGTAAACCAATAAACAGCAGATTATGTAATAAAGGAAATTTCAAGGAAAATGTACAGTGAATGCAAGAATTTAAAAATGAGATATTTTGCCAGGAAACTGACTCTGGATAATGAAACACACAGACTTACAGTGGATCTCTTGCGAAGGAAAGCATCAGCTTCATCAACAAAGAGCAGCAGTCTGTGAGAGACATGATATGAAATGATGACGTTATTACTTGGTGATACTACAACTGATGAGAACAGTAATGCTATCCCTTCTATCTAGGCACATAATCTTAGTTTCCATTTCATTTGGTAACAGAGGTATTTTCATGGTTTCGTTATCATCTTCAGTAGCATACCCTCGACGACTTGTGTTAGCCCAGTCAAAGACTTTGTGCATGGCAGTCACACCGTCACGGCCCATGGGTGCCACATCACCACCCGTCATAATTGCATAGTCCATCCCAGAATGCATTGCCAGCTTCTACTCAATACAAAGAGAAATACATCACAATTAGGCAAAGCGTCACCTCCTATGTATCCAAGTTGGCATCACTGAACTTTTTGTCACTAATCTAATTCTATGGTACCTTGGCGAAGAGAGTTTTCCCAGTGCCAGGAGGGCCATACATGAGAATGTTCCTGTAAAGGCCGTGGTTCTGCCTTGTATTTCTAGTTGCTATGGCAATGTCACGCACACGCTCTTCCAGGGTAGGCTAAGGACAGAAAAAGGCATCAGTTTCAGGTGGTTACAAAGTGAAAAATAAAACGTGCATATTTGTTACACGCTTCCAAAATGTGGTGTAGAGACTCACAAGCTTTAAATGCTGCCACTTACACTGAGCACAACTCCCTCCAGTGCATCCTGAGGTTTGCTCTTCAGCCGTTTTGCCATCTAAGTCGTGGAGGAGGGACAGGGGAGGAATTATAAAATATAAAAAAATGGGTCAAATGGGCCAAGAAAACATCTATGCTAAGGTTCAATGGAGCAAGCACAGTGTTAACTAGGAAACAAAGCAAATTCCTAATAGCTACCTTGATGGGATGCTTCATTGCCTCTCCCACAGTGATGCGGGACGTCTCCCTGACCAATGACGGCTTCCCAAGCCTCGCCTCAATGTAGCGCCCTGCCACCGCAGTTGCATTCCGGGCTGAATACACCCCCACAGCTAAAAGGGTCAGTCCTGCCACCTGGTGATGTGAAGGAACAATTGCACAACATTCAAAGACCCAGCACAATATTTATCACTGCTAAAGGAGCAGATTATAATTAGTGGACTCACAATAATATTTGTTTGGGCCTTTACACCTAAATAAGATGCATTTTATAGTAGTTATAGTAGATGCTTTGAGTGGGACCAGAAAAAAAATCCTCTGTGCAACTGTCTTTTCCTCAGTGAAATTCAGTGGCATACCACGTAAGCAAGCATATTCATACAAAGTGACTATGGAGGGAAACAGAAGTCTCACCGTGGCTGTGACTTTGTCCCAGTCTGACACAAAGGCCCTGAATCCCTCTCCAAACACAGCGCCTGCTGTCCTAAAAGCAAACACACATTTACAGTCAGCATGCCTTTTGGGTGTTGACAATATGCACATGTACCTGTACCAATTACTTAACACGCAAAACTGCATTGATGCACTGGTGTGTTGGTGCCTGCGCTTGCTTACTATGCTGTCTAATGTGGTCTTACATACGTACCTTGCAAATGCACATGTAATCCAGCCTGGCTGCTACCATGTGTACAATGTTTTCAGACACCAAAGAGTAAATAAACCTAAAGATGATGTTAGCGCGAGATGATTTTGGGACAACAAGAAATATCGCTAAACTTTGTCTAATCTATCAAGAGGATGAATCGTCTTACTTTATGGACTCCAGAACAGTCTGCCTGTGTTCTGCTGCCTTCAGACGGATCTGCTCGCGGATTATGTCAGCATTCTCTCTCTCCACGCGGGCTCGTGCTTTAGACTCGGCCTCAACGCGTAGAAGCTCATTCTTGTGCCTCAGCTCCATCTCATGCTCTATCGTTGCTGAAGACACCATGACACAAGACAAGTACATAAAACTCCCCTCAACAGCATCAATCAATGAGCTTCCACAAGATTCTGTCATTTGCGCTACAGTGCAGAGCCAAGTCCATACCTTTCCTCATGGCCTCCTGCTTCTGTACTGACTCCTCCTGTTTACGAAGGTTCTCCTCATTCAGGATTTGCTGCAGGAAAAAGAAAAAAGACACTGCTCAGATTTGTACTACACTTCAGTCAATAAATGTTTTACATTCAGTATCCAGGAGATGGCCTCACCTGTTGCCTGAGTTGGTCCTCGTACCGCTGTCTGGCCAGTTTATCCTGGTACTGAGCTCTCTGTGGTGGGACAGAAAAGAGACGAACCACAGTGACCAATATGCAGCATCCCCTGCTAAAGTAATATCATTCAACCAACTGGTCTAGTTAACTGCTGCACCACGCCTGCATTTTTTTACTTCAAATTCTAAAGGAGAAGCAAAAGTGATCTTACATTTATCCCAGCATTTTCTACTAATTCTGTTGTAACCAAACCCTTCTGATGTTTTATTCTCACCGCTTGATGCTGCTTGGTCTCCTCATTGAGTGTTTTCCTCCTCTCCTCTGCCTGGACTCGTATCTGGTCACCTTTGAGCTGCTCAACTGCTGCCTCATACTCCTATCACCACGACACAAAAAGGAAACAGAAACAGCATCACAAGGAGTGCCAAAAATTTATTACACCCAAGCACGACATCAAACACTTACACTTACAAGTCCTCAAGCCTTTTCAAACCAAGGATACACACATTCATACACATTAGGCCAGGGCCCTTCATCTTATTAGGCTTAATTTCAGGAACCCCAATCTGAAAACTGTTGTTTATAGATTTTATGTAATACCCTATCTGACCTGCAGAAGTCTTTATTAATGAGTGAGCGAATCAAAATTGGTATTCTTACACATTCTCTAGTTGATGTAACTGAATTTCATTTTCTGAGGAAGCCCTGGGGTCTCACCTCACGTACACCAGATCAAAAGAGTGAAGCATCACTTTCATAATCTGTTGAGCAACGTTTCATAGTATCTGTTGTACCTTCATTTTGCTCTGGTGCTCCATCTGAACGCTCTGCTCCTGCATGCGAGCCAAATCCAAAGCCTCCTTGGCATGTCCTGAATTGAGGTGAGAGTAGAGGGACAACACAGAACTCAAAGGTACGATTGTTTTAAGACCCTAGCAGATGAATGCCATTACATCACATCATCCAATGTTAGGCTATCTGCCATGATAGTGAGCTGACAAGTGTAAAAAAAAAAAAAAAGCAATATATAAACAGTTAGTAAGCCATTGAATTTATTTGACCAAGGTGAAATATGGGTGATGCAAGCCAGATAGCAAACTGATGACCTTTGAACCTGTCCCCTTGAATGAAGGTGAGTAGTGAGTGGAGCACAACGTTACCCACATAGCGAACCAATAGGTTTATGATGCCAAACAACGTATTGATGCTGCCTGCTCGTGTGGGCCATTTTACGCAAGATGTTGCATCAGCATCACTGAAGCGACCACCACCATGAACCAGTGGGTGTGAGAGGGAAGCATGATGGTGGGGCATGCATCTCCTGACTGATGGGTCCCATGACTTTCAGTGGGCAAGTGACAGTGTGCCAAAGACATGCAATTTAATCTGGAGAAAGGCTCGACTGCGGGGACATTACAGAACTATTTGCCACCCTGAACACTTACGAGATTTGTCGAGGTCCTTGGCTGCCTGAGCTGCTCGCTCCAGCCCGGTGGGATCGAAGTTGCTCCATTTGTCCTTGGGTTTATCTCCACCGCCACTGGAACCTCCAGCCGGCGGAGGAGGTGGAGGCGGAACCGGGAGGGCAGACGGTGCTTCAGGTTGCCCCTTGTTCAGGCCAAACAGCCACGACATTTTGCTTACAATAGATAATACACTGTTTAGTTAGGCCGGCCTGGGATGTGAGGCTCTAACTGCTGCCGATCTGTCAGTTCACTTCCTCCACATGCGTGTCACGCCGCAACCGTTTGCACATGCGCATCATACAGTAGCTAGTTCCCTGAACAACGGCAGCTACGATTGGTTAACAACAAGTATTTCGTCTTCTTATTGGTTGTTCCAACGATTCCCCTCAGCAGAGGTCAATCGTGTAGCCCCACCCACTAACCATACGGTAGCCGCAGAGGACAAAGAAGTAATAATACGCTCATGGACAGTTATCACAATTACACTAGTTACATCATGCTGTATGTGTTTTGTAACTCATTCTTTTAAGTTGAACCTGAAAGCTACAAATGTGCAGTGTACAGTAAATTAACTCATTAAAATCCAATCTTCTTTTAGGTAATGGCATCAGAATCCAACATAGGACGAATTTATAACAAAATGTTTAATGAACTAAAACATTTTATGAATCCACTTTTACCATAAGAATAGGTGAAATACAAATATTTACAAAAAAACAGAAGGCATTACAAAGTGAAGTTGAGAGAATTCTTGCTCCCTACCACCAGTTAAACCTCACAATCCAACAGCAGAGAATGATGGCTTAACAAATGGTGTATATGGTATACAGTTAGGATCATGGCAAGTAATAATCACATCCTCTAACATCACCTTGAGGGAAATTAGGAAGGTTGCTGAGGAGTTTGGCAGCACTGCAGCAGGGATTCTCTGGCATTGACTGGAGAGGTGTTTATCGAGATCAATAAAAGGGGCATGAGCAAGTCTGTCTATGGACCCACAATTGATATGCTGTGTAGTGTCAGCTGCCATCTTGGATTATGGCAATGTGCATGCAATGACTATCAGATCATAGAATTACATTTCTAACATTATAACATTGAGCTCTGAATCAATTACAGTATTATAAGCATATTCATTTACCTGAACCAGGCTATTATTAAAGTATTCCAATAAGTTGCAACAGTATTAGGAGGAATTGCCTATTGCCAACAGCATCATGGAAGCAATGGTAAATGCCAAGGGCGGCAGTGAAAAACCAGATCTCTTGAGTCAATGAGCTCACCTTAGTGGCCATGATGTGAGCAAGTAAATTCGTGATTGCCAAATTATTTTCTTTTCACAAATATGTTGCCTTCGACACTGCTCTGACCACCCTGTGGAGGGAGGCAAGTGAAAAGGAGAATTTCTCCTTTGGGGATCAATAGAGCATCACAAAAATCAAGAAAATAACTGCAGAACTCCAGTGACCTTTCTTAAGAATTTCCTTAGAAGAAGCAACTATCGTGAAGCTAACAATGTGGTCTGGTTAGCTGTTGCATGTACCACCATCCAAGAGCATTACTGTCTATACTACACAGCAACTGGGAGTCCAGAACTTCAGCAGATGCATTACTGTAGCAAAACAACACGTGACAGGACGCCAGGTGGCTCTTTGCCATCACCCAGTGCAGCACGGAATCCTTCCTCTTGCCGAGCCCGCGCCAGCTTCGCAAGTGAGAGGAATGACCGAGGTTCTGTGATGGCAAGGTCACTAAGAATATGACGATTGACTTGAACACTGCTCTGCATGGGGAGAAAAACAAGAAATATGTTATATACAGGTTGTGTGAAACGAGAGCCTAAGGAGTCTCCGACAGCATAAAGAGTGTAGATAGACCTAGTGGAATGCTGTAACATTCAGCATTGTAAACTGGAAAAAGTCACATGGTGTGTAAGGTCATGTAAGACTACTAACCTTTATCAGGTTGTGCATAAGGGCAGGATACTTCATACCATGCTCCCGTGATGCGGCTGCAATGCGTGAGATCCAGAGCTGAAGAAATAGAGCACAACATAGCAAACGATGAACATCCAAGAGATTCATTACCTTGATCAATAACAGATTATCAATTAATTTGCAAGATATTGACAAGATATTATTAAAACCTTGTGCTCCACAACCCATGTCTAGGAAGGCCTGATTTCATGACACCCGGCCACTGGCCTTACTGTAGTGAGGTAATGTGAGGTTCTCAAAGTTATCTGGTTTACGCACTAATTTGGATCCATTTGTCAGATATTACTAATGAAGTTTCCTTGACAAGTCTGAAACAAAATATGGAACAAGTTATTTTAACTGGCCGACTCCACATCATGACTGTTGTTTGAACTGTAGTAGGTCCTCATATGGTAGTGAGAAGCCTCATGATGAGAGGAGCCATCCTGTGTTCAGCTCCACCCTCAGGTCCCGGCTCTTACCCAGGCCAGGATCATCTTTAGGTCTGATGAAAGGTCTGGACCTTGTCAAATTCAGTTAAAATTCCCAAGTATACCTATCAACCAGTTGTTATAGACCCAATTTTGTTTCTTACCGTTCTCATGTTACGTTTCTTGAGCTTCCTAGCTTTGGTGGCGTAGACAAAAGCTCTCCTGACCGCCCGCACAGCCAAACTGTAGCATCGATTCTTTCTGCCTCTGAAATGCTGTTGGAGGAACCAGGGAGGATGACTAAAACACACGGTCATCTTTAGGATAGTTATATTAGATTAGGATGATGAGCCATCTTTCTTTCGAGGTCGAACACAGGGCATCTCTAAATAGCAGAAAAATGAATACACAAGACTAATTTACTAATTCTTCTTTTGTAATTCAGAATCCCAAGTTATCACAGAAGATCTGCCAACATGTCACGATAATTGCACTTGGCGACATCCATCATCAAGTGCGATTATCAGACCATCACTTTGACAGTCGGATGGCTAGCGTTAGTCCTTCTGATCCTGGAAATACTCTGAGCCTTAACTTACCCTTGCATGTTTGAGAACTTCTTGAACCTTCCAGTACCTATCGGGTCCACGGTTTCTGATCCAACAGGATAGTGTCAGAAACACCATTTTTGTTTTCGGGCAGTCTCTTTTTTCAGGATTAAGTGACCTTAATCCAGCTCCTACTATGGCGTGTCAGTAGCGTTGGTTCAATTTCGCACGCCGTCTGACACAGAGGCGCACTGAGTTTGTTCGATTTATAACACGGAGGACTTTTGAATGGCTTTCTGCTGCTCCGCCCGGGCTTGCTCACATAAGAAATCTAAGCAACAACCCGCCACGTGATTGAATCAAACTCACCCATTGTGACCCCGGCGCTTTACGAATACTGTTGGTCCTAGACGAGGTACGTTTGTTTTGTGTTACCGTACATTCGATTAACCCCAAAGAAAGGCGTAGTAGGACTGTATCATCATGGCTATGAGGCCCGTACCATGGAGAATAATGTATGGAATACATAACGGATAGTTTTGAATGTTGACAATCAAGTCAAAGTACTAGGAATAATTTCATAATAGACAGCACTACTGACGGCCCTGTGTGCTGCTGTAAAACCGGAAGACGCCGGTCAACAAAACACGCGCTCCCAACAGAGTCATGACGCAGCTACGGTGGCTCTTTGGATAGCAGAAACTGGAGGTCAGAGTTTACTCCAAAATGTCCAAGAGGGTCCAACTGCAGACCTCCCTCCTCAGGCCCCTCATGACAACAAATACCCATGTATTCATATCATTAATGTATACACACACACACACACACATATATATATATATATATAGACTTTTCAATCATTACAAACTACAGGGGATAAGGGTCCGTGTACTTGGCGGCCAACGGATTTTCGTTTTGAAATGAGAAAACCAAAATCGAGAAACGAGCTGTTTCCCGAGTACCATATAATAAAATACGGAAAACGAAAAAACGACCGGTTATCTGATTTTCTTTGACATGCTTATAAATGGAAAACTGGAATTGAAATACGTGTGTAGAAATCTCCTTTTTCAATTTTACGTTGATTTTTTTTTTGTTGTGACCCGGAAGTTATCGTAAGTAGTATGCCGCTTGCCGCACCCGGTAGTAAGGAGCACTGATTGATGGTGTATTTGGAGTCGATCAACCATGTGACGGACGTAAACAACATGTCTTTGCACGAATATGCAGGTTTTAGTGCAGAAAACAGAATAAATGGAATGTCTTGTGGTGATATCACCGATGCGTTATGTACCCAGTTTGGAACGACACAGGGTTTTTCTGAGAGGAATGTGTGGAGGTGGTGTGCTGAGCAGGGGCTTGTCAGGGACTTCTGCCCTGATAGCCAACTTGAAGTTCAAGTCGCTGAAGGTTTGCAGGGAGCTGACTTTGATCTGGATCTCTGTGGACCTCGTAATGACCGCGATGTAAAAGATTGAGGGTGCAAAAATGTCCTGTTGGCTCTGGAAATATTGCGGTGTTTGCGTCATCTGTAATGTGCAGATTGCCATTGACCTGTTTAATTGGGTAGAATGAAAAATACCATAAAAGAACATTTTTAATTAACAGTAAAAAGACTAATGCAAATCTCTCACAGATTCACAGTTGTCATTATAACATAAACAATACGTTTGCACAAATAAAATTGAAAACATAAAAATATATATCATAGTTAAATATACTTTTAACAATTGGATATGTAGCAAAGTTACTTTTAACTAACATTAGCATTAACTCATTCTACCTGTCGTAGAATCACATGCCATCAAGCTAACCAAGGCGCTGTGAACTGAGCACATAGTGCATGGCAACACCACAACAAATATCCTTACGTGCAAAACTGTCAATTATAAGTTGAACAGTGACAGCACCAGAAAAATCTTGCATATCTTTTCCTTTTTAAATATACTTTATTTAACATAAAGCACGGCGACATTCAAACAAACACAAAAGAGCAAGACGACATTCCAAATGCAAAAATAGGCACAAGAGAGCAAAAACAGAGGATGTCTTGATCCCAATATGAGATAGGGAGGGTTGTTTCTCACCCACTCAGTTCCCAGGAGTGTGCTCTTGCCATGGTCTACAAGACAAACAGTTTAAAGTCCTCATACAGTGATCCATAGAAACAGCTCTAAACATTTGTCACCAACATGTTTTTTTTTTTCTTGATTACAACATTTTCATGCAACCTTTTGCCTATGGAAAACGTTAGCTAACTCGCTAACCTCTATGGGAAATTACAGTAGTAAGCTAATAGGCTAGCAACCGTAAATGTATTTTCAACAACAAAGCGTTTATTCTAAATACAAATATGAATACATTATCAGCGTTACTGTAATATTTGATGACATAAAAGTAGTATTACTACGTTACTTAACGTTACACGTGTAACGTTACTCGTTTGGGGCTTTGCTGCTTCGCTTGGTTGTCCCCCACAAGCTTGAAGCACGGCCAAGAAATCAGTGGCAACCGGCAGTGCAGTAGTGCCCTTGCCTTACGAAAGTCGGAACAAACTTTTAAATTAGGTCTTGTAGATCTAATATGAGTGAAGATTCAGCAACTGCATTGCTTATTTCTCGCCTCAAATTTGTTGAGAAACAGATTTTGGAGGGCTGCTAATGATCAAACCCCATTGGCTCACAGAACTGGGGCCTCAGGAGGGAGGTCATGCTTAAACCCCATTGGCTCACAGCACTATAGGGGCCTTAGGAGGGAGGTGTGCAGTTGGGCTTTTCTCAAAATGTCGGTTGCTGGGCTCTTGTCCTTGAGTCGCTGTGGTGTCTTAGCATTCCGTTCCCCTGCCGGACTGGTGGTATGTTGACATGTACAAGAAATGAAACATTTAGATGAGCTGGCAACGTTAAATCTTGTTAGGCAGATGTATATTTATTGTTCTGTTTGGGTGTACAACAGACCCGCGTTTGTTAGCGGAGGGCTCTGTCTATGCTGTGGAGTCTGACAGTTAGGTCACTTAATGTAATGTAGACGTAGAGGTCGAACCAACGAACTACTTTTCCAACACTTATCCAACCACAACCTTTAACTGTGTTTGTTGTTGTTTGTGTTTCAAAAGCGTAGAAGGTGAAAACCAAAAGCTAATTACAGGTTAGCAATAGCCCGCTAGCTTCTATCGGTGTAGCCATATGAGCAATCTGAGACATGCTCTGATATTTTCCTTAAACGTTAAGAAAAACAATGTCAGAGTGAATTAATACATTTACTTCATGCAGTTATATCGCGTGTGTACATTTTTCTATGTCATTGAGTCATGTCCAGCAGTTCACGGCAGTGTTGTCCCAATGATTGTGTTTGCTGGTTCTTGTATGATCATAAAAACTTTGTGTGACCTTTTAAAGAAATCAGTCGTTTGGTGCCTTTGGTGCCTCAGCAACAAAAGGGTTGATAACCACTGCTTTTTATGCTCATTTACTGTATCGTACAACTATGCCAATCACTAGTTACAGGCTTTATAATTATATCTTTATTAAGAAGTCAGTGATACCAGATTACATTAAGAATAAGATGTCCTACTTCACGGGACAATGCAGTTGGATAAGCAGTGATAGAGTGACGGTAATGTAACACTATTACTAGCTAGAACTCTGTTCAGTCACATATGGATGGTTACTAAGTCTAATCATTACTGTCCACTGAAATTTATAAAATAAAAGTACTAATATTCACAGTGGCCTGTGATGGCAAATATATAGAGGAAATTGACTTATTTTCCCCTTGTCCCTACTGTCAGGCGGTTCGGTATGCCCAAACAGCAGCAGCTCCAGCAACACAGCCCAGAATAAAGAAATTCCAGGTGTACCGATGGGACCCAGACACTCCAGGAGACAAGCCCCGCATGCAGACCTATGACATTGACCTCAACACGTATGTGAAGTTACAGCATTTCCAATTAGCTGTTGCAATGAGGAGGACTTTGCCTCACTGAGCATTAGCACTGACAGACCTTTGCTTATCTTATGTCTACTGCAGATTATGGCCTTTTGTTGCACTGCTAATAGCTCCTACGAAGAATAAAAATGGTGATTGTCCTGGCTCTGGTCATGTTCACTTGCATTGATGGAGGCATGGTGCTTAGGGCACTCATAAAATCAGTGGCTAAGCACATGGAAACAGAGGGCATTGTTAATGAACCAAGAACAGCCTTCAGATGGATTTAAGGCAGAGCACTCTAACAACGTGGCGTGTTCCCAGTCCTCTTCCCTCATCTTTTCCTTTAATTAGAGAGTCTCTCAACTCACCTCTGTCAATGAGAAACTGCAACCATAAAAAATGCATTGCAGCCATAACGACAGAGTTTTTCTTATGGATAAGTAGAAAGCATCAGTGATGTTACTTTTACTCTTTTGTGTCTTGAATGTATAGACTTACTGGCTGGCTGTGTTCTTCCTTCAAACAGTTGTGGCCCAATGGTTCTTGATGCCCTCATCAAGATCAAGAATGAGATGGATTCCACTCTGACCTTCCGCCGCTCCTGCAGAGAAGGTCAGTAAGGATCATCTGGTTTGGTTACTATTGAGAAATCAAAGACAACCTCAGGCTTGTATGTTTAAAGGAATCTTAAGTGATTGTATGCAACTAGCATTACCCAAAGTAAGAAGACTGACCTTTTAGTAATAACAAGTTAGTAGTGTTTTATTGTATGGCCTGTAGATTCATACATTTAAAACAACAACATACATTTCTTTTCTTTTTCATTAATATGCAGCTACATATTCATCCATTGTGCAGTGAGGGTTTTTTTTGCAATTTTTCTAATGTTTAAATGCAGGTATTTGTGGATCCTGTGCAATGAACATCAATGGGGGCAACACACTTGCCTGTCTTAACAAGATTGACACCAACATTAGCAAACCAGCTAAGATTTACCCCCTGCCACATATGTATGTGGTTAAGGATCTGGTGCCTGTGAGTAAATTATAAATCGTCCTCACTACTGAACAGTTGAATAGGTGGCTACTTCAAGTGACATTGCTGATTGTGGACTAATTTCTAGATAACCCTTGGCTCATTTTTTTTTTTTTTTTTTTTTTTTTTTATTA
This sequence comes from Monocentris japonica, assembly GCA_900323365.1. Taxonomy (NCBI): domain Eukaryota; kingdom Metazoa; phylum Chordata; class Actinopteri; order Trachichthyiformes; family Monocentridae; genus Monocentris; species Monocentris japonica. The sequence goes on along the minus strand of OOFE01007706.1, from coordinate 2,866 downwards.
AGAGCTAACTGTTTTGTGCTTATGTCAAATACAATGAAGTAAAATTGGATAACCTGCTAGCTAATCACCCACCCTTCAATTTGCTACCCTGTGTGTATCCAATTTCTACAAAAATATTTAATTGAGGTTGTGCTGGATGGAGCTTTGATTGCAGAATTGTGATTGCAGGATATGAGTAACTTCTATGCCCAGTACAAGTCCATCGAGCCCTATCTGAAGAAGAAAGATGAGTCAAATGAAGGAAAGGAACAGTACCTGCAGTCTGTGGATGACAGACAAAAACTGGTATACAAATATTTACATTTTGGTGATACATGAACAGGTAATGAGTTTTCCAGTTGTCAATCATCTAAAAACATCCTTTATTTCCTCTTCCATGTAGGATGGGCTGTATGAATGTATCCTGTGCGCCTGCTGCAGTACAAGCTGTCCCAGCTACTGGTGGAATGGAGACAAATACCTTGGGCCTGCTGTCTTGATGCAGGTGTGTGTGGGGGTGGGGGTGTGTGTGTGTGTGTGGTGTGGGTGTGCGTAGAGGCACACACGCACATTTGATACATTTCTGAATGCGCAACAAAAAATTGCCCTGCAGCTGATGAGTTTATATCTGTGCATCCTGTTCTCTCCCAGGCCTACCGTTGGATGATTGACTCACGAGACGAGTTCACAGAGGAGCGTCTGTCCAAGCTGCAGGATCCTTTCTCCCTGTACCGCTGTCACACGATCATGAACTGCACCAAGACCTGCCCCAAGGTAACCTGACAATACATATCCTCTTCCATGTTAATGCCCCACAATCTTCATGTCTTTATATGGCTTTTATATCTTAGGATATTGTGTGTGGTGCGTGCGCGCTTGCATGACTTTTTGTGCTCTGCAGGTTTAGATCATTCTTGTTGTTGCCTCTCTTCATCCTCATGCTTGTCTCTCTTTTAGGGACTGAACCCAGGAAAGGCCATAGCCGAGATTAAGAAGATGATGGCGACTTACAAGGAGAAGAAGTCAGCTGCTGCTTGAACCCTCAGTCCTACTTCTTTATAACCTTTCCCTCCATCATTAACTTATATATTCATTGAAATGCATAGTGAGGTCTGATGGGCCTGTACATCTGTCAGCTCCTACATCACCACACTCGGGCACAGGAGACAGTTAACAGTAATGGAAATGGG
>OOFE01007696.1:1413-14004 GCA_900323365.1 Monocentris japonica | reverse complement strand
AACAACCATGCCACGTTCAAAGTCACTTAAATCCCCTTTCTTCCCCATTCTGATGCTCGGTTTGAACTTCAGCAAGTTGTCTTGACCACGTCTACATGCCTAAATGCATTGAGTTGCGGCCATGTGATTGGCTGATGAGCTATTTGTGTTAACAAGCAATTGAACAGGTGTACCTAATAAAGTGGCCGGTGAGTGTATATATGTTCAATGTGTTCCAGGTGTGTTGTAATTTACTTTTTTGTTGTACCCACTTTCCCTCAACCTGTCTCGTCTACTTCAGTAAGTCATTTCCTACATTTCCCAGAATGCCTTTCAACAACCCCCAGAGAACAGGCCTGAACCTTTTGTTTTCAATACACGTAGGTGGACAGAGCGATAACGATAGTGATAGCGATAGCATAGTAAGAGCAAGAGAGCGAGTTTCTCCAGTCAAGAAAAAGTGAGAGTTGCATTGCATTATGGTCTATTGAGGCTACTGTCGGCGGAGAAATTGATATCCCCACCTCTTCTACAAGTGATTTCTCCCTGTAGTCATTTTAAACAATATTTCTTGGCAATTTTTCCAAAATCTTTACAAAAGATTGAGAGGGATGACTTGCAACAAGGGTCCTGGGCCAGTTTCGAACCCAGGACCACACAACACACACAACACACACAACACACACCTTCATAGCTAGGTGCAGTGCAGTGTTCCCATCCTGGCCCTTCAAGTTGGTGTTCCCTCCATGGGTGAGCAGCACCATAGCCGCCTCGAAGCGACCCTTCTTGGTCAGGATGTGGAGGGCGCTCTCCCCCGTCTTACTGAGGTAGTTCACTTGACAGCCACGCTCCAGCAGCATACGGCACACCTGGCACAGAGAAAGAAAAGACAAAGGGGGAGAGAGAGAGGGTTGTTGATCAGTACCAATGACTCAACAATTACGTCACCAGTTGATGTCACTTTCCAGCCCGTACTGTTGTGGAACAAAAACTCCCCGATCATCGGAAATTCATGACAGTCCCCATCAACCCCACCTACTCACATTTCCAACTGCTCAGCAATGGAGGGCGGTGTCACAAGCAACTGGCTGGTGTCATGTAAGATTTTGTTCTCAGTCCGAAAAAGCAAATGACAAAGCAGCATTACTATTACAGTATGTAGCGTGGTGATATATTACCTACTCACTAGACGTTTCTGTTGGATCGCTGCTCACATCAGTCCCACCTACCTATTGCACTACTTACCAATGAGTCCCGCCACCTCATCCGTCATCTGTTTACATCGCTCCTCTTGTCGGGACTTTGCACATCTCCAGACTTATTTTTATTTGCACACTTTAATATGGCTCTACATATCTATACTGCATTTATATTTTATCCTACTGCACTATATCTTGTTTATATTGTTATATTGTATTATTTATAGTGTGTAAACCATGCCAGTGTGCCAGTGTGTAAACCCCCCCCCTCCATTTGCACTGTTTTCTGGCGAGGTCATAACCTACTTTTCGTTTTAAATGTGCTCCGGCATAGAATACTGACAATAAAGTTGAATTTAATTCATTAGCTAGCTTACTGGTCTATTGTTGACGGTTTTGTTTCATCAACTACACAGCACTGTTGCAGCGTGGGGGCTGTGCCAGAGACTTGTGTAGGAGGAGGCCATTTCTATCAATGTTGCAATTCCGACAGAGGTCAATAAAGGTCACAGGTTACTTAATGCTACTTTAAAGTCTCAAGCTTTTCTTTTGTTCTGGCTTCAGACGACTCCTAGAATATGATTCAGAATGGCTCCACGTAGAGTGCCTGAGCCACACCCAGCATACTTTTCCTCACCTCAGCGGTCCTGGCCCAGTGGAGAGGCGTCCCTCCATAGACAGAGTCCTCAGCTTGGATCTGGCCTGGGTCTGCTGTGAGGATAGCCTCGGCACAGCTGACAGACAAATGCAAACAGGGCAGGTGACACATGAATTTACATTTGAATGGTTTATTCCCAAAACCCATTTACACCAAAGAAGAAGAGGAAACTACTCCATGTTGTAAACCATCATCCTCATCCCTGCGTCTGCTCACCCCTTCTCGCTGAACTTCATGGCAGCATGGATGGGGTAGCCTCTGGTGCCAATGATGTCACACCTGGCCCCGCCCCCCAGCAGGGCGCTGACGGCCTCCACCCGACCTAGACGGCAGGCTACATGGAGCGGTGTCTCCCCGTTGCTGTTCAGCTCATTCACCCCTGTACACAGCCGAGAGCACAGGATCTGGGGGCGAAGGAAGGGACGGAAGAGGGGAGGGATGGAGAGACAGCAGGAAAGAGGGAAGGTGTCGAGGACAGATGGGTAGAGGAGGAAGTATGGAGGCAAGAGGAGGAATGGTGGATGACAGTAAGGTGGGGGAACAGGGGAAGGAGAGAAAATAAAGGTTAGGCTTTTAACATAGACTTAAGATAGACAGAGGTAAAAAGTAACAAAGTTGGATGCACACCCACAATATGTGCGATGATGACACTCTCTGATGTCAATATGTCACCAAGACAAATTCCTGCATATATGAAGAGTTATATTCCCAAACTAGATATATCTATTACGCAATAACACTCATTACCTTCATAGTCATCAATGAATATCTCTAAACTATAGAAACCCCAGTAATCAATTTATGAACCAAGGTCTTAAGTAAAGTGCCACCGTTTGTTTTAACTTGGTTTTCTAAATGCTGGACATTTCATTTTGGATCCAATCTCTTCAAGTTGTACTTGGGCATTAAAATGACTCCAAAGCAAACAAGGCAGCAGTAACACTGTCATCTCCCGGGAATGATGCAGTCCCCCTCTGGGCCAATCAGTGACAAATATGCTGCCTGGTGGTTGTTTATTGTGTGGGACAGAAATAACTTAAGAGGAGCAGTCACTTAGTGGACTGCACCTTTTGAAATGGATGTAATTATTGGCCAAAGAAACACTGATACTATACAAGTGTGCAGTGAAGACCAAGGAAATCCAGAACAGCTTGTTGTGTGGCTTACAGTTGTGTTCCAATGAATCTGATTGCATATAATAGTGACAATGAGAACTGTTTTACAAGTTGAAATATCCAATATGCCATGCATTGACAGTCCTGGAAGGATAGCTGGATATGTGCACCAAAAATGTTGAATGTATTCCAGGAGTTATTTTGTGACGCTGTAATTTACTTTTTGCTGTACTCACTTTGCATCAACCTGCCTCATCTACTTCTACTTCAGTTAGTGATTTTCTGCGTTTCCCAGAATGACTTTCATCGACTCCCAGAGAACTGTCTTCAGTACATGTAGGTTGAGAGAGCAATAACGATAGTGATAGCGAAGCAGAGAGCGGATGTGAACTTGTATTCAGCTGTGGGTTTTACATGTAGGTAGAGAGAGCAATAGTCATAGCAAAGAGGTTTTCCAGTTAAGAAAAAGTGAGAGTTGCTCCCCTTACTCAAAATGAAACATGTCTTGTAGCTGCACTGCATTGCGGTCTATTGAGGCTGCTGTCGGTGGAGAAATTGGTATCGCTTTCTCTTCTCTGATGGATTTCTCCCTGTATGATTGTTGAACGTCGGTCTAGAGAGAAGCCCTTGCTCTTTTATTCTGAGGGGCTGACAACAAAACCTGACGTTTACCTTTGATGTTTTAGATTGTTCATTTTCTGCTGCCAAACTCCATTGTAGCTGCACTGGAAATATCTTGATGTCACATTGTCTACATTTGGCCAGTTAAAAATACACCATCAAACTAAGAAATGTAAGGTAAATGTATGTAACTAAGACCAACCCCTGCTGTATCTCACCTGGATGATGGCAGCAGAGTCCTGCTTGGCGGCATAGTGCATGGCCGTCTCTCCGATGCGGTCCTTGATGTCGGTGCGAGCTTGGCTCTCCTCCAGCAGCTCCCGCACACACACTGAGTCGCCACGCTTGCATGCCAGGTGCAGCGGCGTCTGACCGGACGCATCCCGTGCATTGATCTGACTGGAGAGGGAAACATACATGGTGATTTCATCTTCGGGCAGAGAGAGACAAGCATGGAATTGATTGTGCTCTTTCATTTAGTGAGGATTCGAGTTGCCTGTAATTGTGGTCATGAACCGTTTTGTTATAAACATTTTTGCATCATATGCATTTAGCAGATGCTCTGATCCAGAGTGACTCACAAAGCATGCAACAGCAGAATAAGCTTAGATATTATAATCCTATCCACAGCCATCAGTGTCTAAATCAACTTATCTGTGGCCATCCCTCCTGAGCCAGAACCATTGAAATCAATAGGCGCTTGAGTGAAAGCCCCTGCAAAATAAATGTGTCCTGTCTTACCTTTGGACATAGTTGTGTTTCAAGCACTCCCTCAGGCCCGTGTCCACGGCGATGTGGGCGGAGCTCCAGTCCGGGTGGTTGCGGAGGCAGTCCACGATTGGCTGAGTGGTCTCGGCCTTCAGGGGAAGAGTCTCATAGAATGGGCGGAGCTTGAGGGCATACTGTGGGAACCAGTTCATGGCATCCTCCTCTGATGCCACCTGGAACAGCCTAGTATAGAGAGTGGAAGGATGTCAGAGTCAAAGGTCAGAGAACATAATACAGTGACAGATCCAAACCTCTGGTTTCAGTTAGCAGGCCGATTAAAGATGGTATTTATCTACCTTCATCGGTTAAGCTTGCTTGTGGCTCTGTGGTTGAATGGCTCATGCAAGATAAAGGGCTCTGTTGAAGTTAAGCTGCTTTGATAAGGCATTGTCCTACGAGCAGGTCAGCAGTAATCTAAGCTAAACGAAATCAATAAGAGGTCTGTGTGTGAGGCAGTAAACTGAAAATTAGATGCAAGTTCAACTAAACTAACCTGGTCGAAGTCTGAGGATAGGATGATCGTTAGTTCTGGCACAGACTACCAATGTAAGCTGAAAAATGGACTCAAGGCCACTTCAGTTGACATCTGTATACTCAATCCTAGTTTACTGTACATATAAAAGCCAACAACACTCTACAGATGACCACTACCCCAACATGATGTAATCAATACCTCAGAGCCACAGTAGGAGTCTCAGGACACATAAGCAGACAGTCCCATGACTGGCAAGGGGGGTTTTTGTACAGGACCATGCGTCCCTCCTCTTTCAGCCGGACTTTGCCCCCTCCGCTGTAGTCGGACAGTGGTACATCACGGACCCGGTAGGGGTTGGAGAAGAGGTTGGATACGGAGGAGACTGTGTCCAACAGCCGGCCCAGAAACTGCATTGTTACCTGAGATAGGCATCAGAGAGTTGAGGAGAGGAGTACAATCGCTAGTTCTACAGTGAGTGTACAAAATATTAGGGCCACCTTCCTGTTGTTGAGCTGCACTCCGTTCTGCACAACACAATCAATATTTAACGTCTCCTCACCTTCAGCTCCATCTGCCCTCCATGAATGAAATGGGTTTAATAGGTGAAATCAATAATGAATCACAGCTTTCACCTGGTAAGCCTATTTCATGGAAACCTTAATGTTTCTCCACTCAACTAATAAGGAAGTGGGCAGATTTTTTTCCACCAAAAGTTGAAATGTTCACCTCTAACTTCTTAAGCAACTCACTATGGTCTACCACAGTCTGTAGGACTGTTGCCAACAATGATAAATGATTAATCTTCCCCAGGAAAGAGTGCAACCCTTCAAGAGAAGCAACAGGCGGCGTGGATATAGATGGATTCAGACTTCTCACAATGTCGTTTTTAGCTTGCTTGTGGTTAAAGGCTATTGCTAAAACTGCATTATCAAAAACAATTTCCTGTGAGATAACTAACCCAGATGATGACAACTCAAAAGAGTCTGTGTCGGCTGAACTCTCACTTCCCCATGGCATTGCAAAACCTTTGAATTACTGTGCAAGCGGAGGCTGGTCTTCATTCAACATAAACAAGAGGATCCATTCATGCAGCTCACGAGTTTCTTGTCATCCACAATAAATTTGACACGACACTGACACACACCGAAAAAGTCATTTCCCTAGTTAAATGCATTTTATGTTTACCTCCAACCATCCAGGGTATATATTCTACCTGTTAGCTACCTACCTGTTCAGTGTAGCTAATCGCATTAGTTTAAAATGAGCTTGCTGTTCGTGTTCACCTGCTCGCTGTCCTCGGCTCAGGCTGACTTCTGACAGTGACATCAACGACCGGGTCGCTACAACCAACCTTGCTACAAAGCATGATTGCTGTAAGCTGCACCAATCAGAGATCCAGGACTAGAAGCTGGACAATAAATAGGCGGGGCATAGAAATAGCCCGCCCCCGCCCCCGTTACAGCCAAACCAATCCAAGACTGTTTTTTCTTCCTATTGAAACCAGTCATTGGGGGAGTTAACAGATCTTCGATCCTTCTTCACCGATTTGCACAATAATCTTAAAGCAACTCCAGTGGTGAATCTCATCAATAGCGTTACATTCAGAAGGTAGGCAGTAACAGGTAACATGACCTGTGTTAAAGCTGATGTTAAAGCTCAGTTTAATCAGTCTTTAAGCAGTCTCAACTGCTTGAATGAGTGATCAGGCAGCTTGATGAGGTTAACTAATTTCGGATCACGTTACTGAAAGATTTATCTTGGTGTAAATTGCAGAGTTAAATTTAGTTTTGGCGAAAAAACGGAACCCGTCGACTGGGAGGATCCTGATCATACTACTACAATTAATACTATATAAATCTCGTAAAATAGGCTCATTGATGATTTAGGTTGAAGTTCAGCAGTAATGGGTTTTATAAAATGAATAGTCCCAGTCCTCTATTCTGACTGGTTGAGTCATGTTCAACGCCATTGTAAATGTAAAATACCGATAAACACAAATCTCTGGCCTATGACTCCATAACAGTTCAGTTAAATATTAACATTAACTCATACCAGTAAACTGTGTGTCTCTTAGCAGCCACATTATTTAGCCAATACTCAAGAAAAATAATGACTGGCAGAAGAATAACATTTTACTATCTTATTATTTCATTATTATCAATCAATAATAAAACATCTTCCTTTTTTAATTCAAACGTGGTTTATAAAAGCAATACACCACTGGATGAAATGGTTTGCCTCATGTCTGACAACACCTAGCTGTTCAAAAATCACTGTAAAGCATGGCCACATAGTTTTGTTCCTTTCTAGATCATTGTGGTTTACAGCATTTATGAAAATCGTTTTCAACAAATCAGGTCTGTTCTTCTGTTGAACAGTTAAAATATTCATTGAATCTAGACCTCCACCATGTCCGCCAGAGGCCCCATGATGTTATCTGAAAGTTGTCTGAGAGTAACTAATCTAGAGCCAAACAGGTCTGTTACAGTATAACACACGTAAGTCACTAAAGGAACATATGTTGTGAGGTATATTCTTGTAGATGAGTTTTAAGAAACTGTCTGGAAGATGCAGATTGTAGGTGCCCACACAGACGATAAGAGGAAAATTGATCTCAGATGTTGAAAAAACACCTTGCATGACATTCAAAGATCTCCAGGCTGACCTGGAGTGGTCTGGGGTAATGGCTTCATCATTGAGAACACATGGCGAGACCTGAAACGTCCTTCAAACATTGAAGAACTGGAGTGGGTTGCAGTTGAAGAGTGGGAGAAACTGCCATCGGGTTACAGGTTACAATGAACGTTCTCCAAAGGCTGTGCAACTAAGTATTAGAACAGGGTGCCAATAATCATGGCCATAGCCAATTTTGAAGACGTAAAAGATTTATATATTTGTATTGTATTGTTTGATCATGTGCTGTTAAATAAAACAGATGAACGTGTGTTCAAGTTCCAATTATTTCAGAAGATATTGTACATTATAATCTTGGCCAGAACTGTATATTTATGTAGCCCTTCTACAACTGTTGTTTCTGCAGAGGGCAGAAATCCCTCTGAGCGGTCTTCGCATCCTCTTGTGTGTCTTCACCGTTGCTAGGACGACCAAGAGGGGCTGACCTCGGCCACGTGACAGATAGCAGGCTGAGCCTCCGGCCCGAGCTGCTGTTGCCGCCGCTGCGGTGTGTGTGCGTGGTGTCTCAGACACAGTTTGGCTGAAAGTGGTCGGCCCGCCAGACAGTGGTGTTGGTCGTCTGGAGAGAGCGAGACAGGTAGTCGGGCATGAAAGATGGAGCCCTCGGCGAGCGGGGATCGCATTTTCGCCGCGGAAGCCATACTCAAGCGCCGCGTCCGTAAGGTGAGGTAGAACCGCCGTCCCGCGTGTTTTGACTGTGTGTGCAGATGTTGGCGAGGGTCGGCGCGGCTCCAATGCATAGGATTGGGCTCTCTTTTCGCCTATGCCGTGCTATGGAGGCCTTGTGGCTGGCGAATGCTTTTACTATCTCGCTAGCAGAGCTAGCTAAAGGCTAACTAGCGAGCCTATCAGTCACGGCTCGTATATTATGGCACTGGCAGGGTAATAAAAATAGCGACACAAAGAAGGGGCTAGCTTCGACAGAACAAGACAACTCGGCGGATCGGATGAGAGCAATGGGATGAAATGGAGGGGCCCCGATTTCCCTTGCCAGCTAATGGTAGCTAAAGCTATACATTCGCTGCCTTTATCTTTTCCAGTCAAAAGAAAGGGTTTGTTTGACCAAATCGTTGCTTTTTATGTTAGGTTGTGAAAGATGGTACGTAGATACCGTTTTTCTTTGCAATCAGGGCAGGAAACTTACTTTCTCATCCACCGGCCACTGTGGCTGATGGATTCCAGATTACACTGTTTTCACTATTTTATCAGTCAAATTTGGAAAATTACTTATTTTTGTAATGGGAAACACCCTCTGGACGATGGCTGGTTACCTGCTCAATCGGCTGATACACACAATTTACCAGCATTTTATCAGTGGTAATTCTCCAACCAGCCTCCTGACTGCCAGTGGAAGGAACCGAGCCTCAACTTCATAGTTATTCCCCTCCTTGTAAGATGTAGCCCAACTTGCACAAAAGCAGAAATACCATATTAGGCTTCATCTATCTCCCTTTTTGAAGCGAAAAAATCTTACTGACAATCTTACCTAAATAAGACGATTCAAGTTTTTGTTTTTAAATGTTTTTTTACTGTAAAAAAATGCATGTAAAAAAGGATTTCATTTTCAATATTTATGAGCCAGTCAGCAAAATGTGTTAAAGATGAGTTTGCTATTAACACATATTTTGTTGAAACATAGCACAAGCATACCACATTCACAGATGTTGAGAATTGCGCCTCCTTTTTTAAAATGCAGATATCATGCAATGTCCCTTTTGCCATGCAATTTAATGCCATGTATCAAATTACTGTGAAAATGACAAATATGATACCTAATGTAAAAATGTCTCTTCTAAGGGTGTATGTGGGGGATTAGCACTTTGAGAGACAGGAGAAATGCAAAAACATGCAAGATGCTTCAATGCAGGCACACCAGTGAACACCAGTGAAGCATCCAAGGTCAACTGTGGAAATTCCAACTGTAGCTCTTCCGAGTAAAGCACCATTTCTTCATTAATCTTAAGGCTAGTACAGGGTTCCTATGGTCATATGGTCCAATTCATTAAATGTGTTTTCCAGGCCTGAAAAAGTTATGGAAAATGGAACATGTACATATGGTTTTGGAAATATGTTGATAATGGTTTCTTCCAGTGAAATGTTTAATGTCAAGCTTGGCTACTTGTTGATCCACTTCCCTTTGAGGAGTAAAAACCCAAATCAGAAATGTCCTGATAGTATCGGCCCTAAGTGATAGTTGTAGCCAGAAATAACACCTAGGGCATTCACATCACATATTCAACGTGGAAAATGTGTAGACTCTGACAAATATTGATTATGGAAAATGTGATATATGACGTGGAATAGTCTTGGAAAAGTCACGGAATTTGATTAGTAAAAAGGCGTAGGAACCCTGCGAGTAGGACCAGACTAATTTAGCACTGGACTGAAATACTGGTTAAATGTTGTATTGCAAGAGCAGTGTGTGGGATTTCCTTCAGTGTTTTATGTAATTAGTACAAACAATCCAACAATCTCTCCACTCCAAGGACATTACTGCAAAGGCCTGTAGGATTTGAGCAACACCTTTTGGGTTTTTTAATCCCTATTTTCATATAGAGCAGCTTCTTTTGGTAATCCATCATCTGCCTTTTTTCTTGCAGGCTAGAATTGAGTACCTGGTAAAATGGAAAGGATGGGCGCTGAAGTAAGTGCTACTTCAGACAGTGACAGTGCAAATATTATTTGTATTTTAAATATGTTTTCAATGGGCGGGCTTCCTCTGATTAAGTCCAGGCCGGTGTGAAAAAAAAAATGATTTCATTGTCAAGGTGTTTTCATCTATTGCTCTATCTTTGTTCAGGCACAGCACCTGGGAGCCAGAAGAGAACATTCTGGATGACAGGCTGATATTGGGCTTTGAGCAGAAGTGAGTATAGCCCGTATACCACAGTAGGTAGAGCATGGCATTCTCTACTATGGTTAGGATTTTGATTCCTACTTGGGTCACCAGTGCTAAAAGTGTATGTTCTCATGATGCTGTAAGTTTGTTTGGATGACAGCATTCACCAAATGGTATAAGTTACATTGTGTTAATATTTCTTTGAACAGTCACAATCATTAGGTCTATTTTGGTAGGATAATTTTAGCTTTAAGTCAGAATTTTACACTGTTTTTATGTGTTTTTTTATGGTGTGTTTTTATCCTGCTGTTTCTGCTTTTTACCCTCTCACTTGTGTCTCTTTCTTTCCATTCCTACTATTGTTTGCCTGATTGTTAAAAAGCCCATATCTGGTGAAGTCCTTTATGTCTGCTGCCAAGCCACTTAAAAGCCCTGCGCTGCTTACAGAGAGGAGATGTTTACAGGAAACTAAAATGGTCACATCAAGACGGCGTATCTGGCTCTGTTCAGACTCACAGCTTCAAACACTCTCTGTGTCCAACTGCCCTGCTTTCACACACCCACATCTTTCATCACCATCTTCGCTCTCGCTTTGTCTCACTCGCTCACGTTGTCTCATGGTCTTCTTCTCACCTTCTCTTTGACCTGCACTCTCCATTGATAGTCTTTAATCATTGTTTCCTTTTTGTAGGGAGCGCGAAAGGGAAATGCATGGGCCAAAGAAAAGGGGACCCAAACCCAAAAATTTTGTCATGAAGGTAATGTTTTTGACTTTTTGGTGTCTGCAAGGGCATGAGCTGCTGCATCTAACATGGTGTGTTCATGGACATTGGAATACATCAGCAATGAAAGAAAAGCCTGTCAGCTTGCCCACAGCTGCGATGCACAATGAAAACATCTTTTTAATGTGTTCATTTTTTTTCTGTGGTGGAATTATGAAATTATTGTAGCCATATTTTATTCATCAGGTTCACATAGCCGCTGTGCTCACCTGACACTTCTTTTTTAGCTAGCAGTGCTAAACGGCTGGTTGTGGTTCCTGCACTTGCTGTGAGAATAATGTTAACCCTTTTGAAGCATGTGTTCTTGGTAAAGCTTGGTGGTCATTATGGAAACCAGGGTGGTGCATGACCCCCTTTTTCAAATTAACAGCACAAAATGTGGTTAAGACGGTAGCGAAATACTGTAAGCGCACCCAAAGAGAGGTTGTTAATGGAGTCACAGCCTTAGATTACTAAATTGCCCTCCTATTTTTTTGCCGTCTCCCTCAGGCTCGTTCTCAGAAAGGAGAGACCAGTACCCAAGCCTCAAACCCCCGCCAGACTACACCACGCTCCTCTTCGGCCACCTCCATCCGAGCAACCGCTTCATCATCAGCCTCTTCGCATCTCTCTGCCTCTTCTTCCTCAACTGTGGCACCCTCTCCTAAACTCAGCTCCCTTGCAGCCACCCACAAGCTGAAGAAAGACATTCGCCGTTGCCATCGCATGTCCAGGCGCCCTCTCCCCCGCTCGGACCCCATGGCACCCTCCTTCTCCAACCCTGGTGGTTTCCCCTCCCGCCCACACGTCTCCCCTTTCTCCGAGACCGTCCGAATCCTCAACCGCAGGGTCAAACCCCGGGAGGTCAAGAGGGGTCGCATCATCCTCAACTTGAAAGTCATTGACAAGCCAGGTAGGGGTGGTGCAGCTGCGGGCAATAGGAATATTACAGCAGGTCGTCAGAACATCCCTTCCCGCAATCGCATCATCGGGAAGAGACAGGGCGAAGCTCCCTATAGGCCATTCCAGCCCCCTCTGAAGATGCTCGGCTTCCCCATGTATGGGAAGCCGTTTGGGCTGCAGTGTGGAGGCCCTGGGAGTTTTCACTCCCCAGGAAGTGCAGGGGCTAGGGACAGCCGCTCCGCTCCCTCCCAGTACCGGTCGCCTCCCTCTCCTTCCAGGTCCAGTGCCTCTGAGGGCAAATCTCCCACTACCCGTCAGAACAAGCCTGCCCTAGCTGCCCCACAGTCCCAGCCCCGCACAGGAGCCTCTGTAGTGGGCTCGCCTTCCAGCCAGGGTTCCCAGCCCAAACCCAGCCAACCTCCCACAGAGACCCAGCAGAGCCGGAACACCAAGCAGTCTGCTCCTGCCCCATCCTCTGATGCAAACCCAGCAGCATCAGCATCCCCCTTCCTCCCTTCATCCCCCTCTGGTTCTGTCTCTTCTTCCTTGGAGGATGAAGAGGAGGAGGCTGCCCTGGAC